>PVIJ01002570.1:0-156892 GCA_004024925.1 Scalopus aquaticus | reverse complement strand
AGAGATGGATCACGGGTGAATTGGTGGTGGGTTGCCCAAGGGGAATACAAAATGTAAAAGACATAAATAACAATAAAAAAAAAAAGAATAATGAAAAAAAATGTCATATATTCAAATTAAAAAAAAAAATAGGCAGAAAAGCTAAATAGGTACTTCTCCAAGAAGAAATGCAAATGGCCAACAGGCATACGAAAAAATGTTCATCATTATCAGTGAAACACAAATCAATATCACAATGAGATAATACCTCACACCTGTGAGAATGGCTGATATTAAAAATACCAACAAACAGAAACAAGAGCTGGTGAGGATGTGAAGAAAATTGAACCCTCTTACATTGCTGGTGGGAATGTAAACTAGTCCACTATGGAAAGTGGAACCACTATGGAAAGTTGTGCAGAGGTTCCTCAAAACACTAAAAATGAATCTGTCACATACCCTAGCTATTGGATTGGATCAAGAAGATGTGGTATACATACACAATGGAATACTACTCAGCAATCAAAAAAAGATAAACTCATGCCGTCTGTGGCAACATGGATGGAGCTGGAAGGAATTATACTAAGTGAAGTCAGAAGGAAAAAGATAAATACTGGATGGCTTCACTTATATGTGGAAAATAAGAAAACCAAACAAAGGGGAAAAGACAAACCTTAAAAGATGACCATCTATGAGGGAAGGGGTAAAAACAGAGGGAGAGCGGAGCATAAGGGATTACGGGTGCTTTGGTGATAGGAGAACTACGGTGACCACACCTGAGGGGAGAAGTCATATTTTGTCCCAAAATTAACAACAATGTAAAAAAGAGTACTTCATTTAAAAATTACAAATCAAAAACTCAGCAAACTTAATAGAGGGGATCTGCAACTTGATAAAGAACACCTAAAAATGAAACCTACAGCTAAGATCACATTTAGCAATGAGAAGCTAGATGGATTATGTATATAATTGGAAATGAGGCACAAATATAGCAAGGTTGCAAGATACAAGGTTACTGTACAAAAGTAGGTTGTTTTTCTATATGCCAGCAATGAGCAATTAGAAATTTGAAATTTAAAACATGATGCCATCTACATTTGCACCAAAAATTTGAAATATTATAAATGTAAGAAGTTATGTTAAAGAGCTATAAGAACTTTAACTGTACTCTGATGAAAGAAATTAAAGACCTAAGAAAAAGGAAAGATATTCCATATTTATGGATAGAAAATATAATTTCTTCCCTTCTGGGATTCAATACATTATTAATTGAAATTCCAACACATTATTTTGAGAATATTAACAAACAGAGTTTATAAGGAAAGGCTTATAAGTTTATAAGGAAAGTTTATAAGGAAAGGCTTAAGATCTAGAACAGTCAACCATACATGCAGAACCAGTCAGAGGAAAGATACCACCCAACTTCAAGATGTGCTATAAAGCTACACTAATCAAGACAGTATGAAAGAATGATAGTCAATGAAAGAGAGTGAGTCACAAAAATATGATAAATTCATTTTTGACAATTCAAGAGAGAAAGGATAGTCTTTTCAACAAATGGTGCTGGGCAACTGGCTATCCATAAGCAAAAGATGAATTTGGATCCCTGTATCACACAATGTACAAACAGTAACTCACACATAACTCATGAAAATGTAAAAAGGTACTGCGTTGTTGAAAATACTAATAGCTCTTCAAATGATTAAACATAGAGCTACCATATGATTCAGCAATTCTGCTGCTAGTACATACCCAGAATTGAAAGTTATGGCCATACAACCTGCATATGCACCTTCGCAGTATTACACATCACAGGCCCAAACTGGGAACAGCCGGCATGGCCACCAACTGATAGCAGATAAATAAAATGTGTTACAGCTGTACAGAGGAATATTATTCACATATAAAAGGAATGATGAATACATCCTACAACATGGATGAACCTTGAAGCAAATGAAGGCAGAGGCAAAAGATCATTTATTTTATGATTCCATTTATATGAAATTTCCCGAATAGGCAAGTCTATAGCAATAGAAAATAGATTAATGGTTCCAGGGATAAGTAGAAAAAACAATGGATATATGGTATGTGAATTATCTCAACAAAACTTATAAAAATGGGGGAAAACAATTTCTTAATGAGTGGTATTTGTTGAATATGTGTTACTGAAGTAGAGCAACACTCGGAATAACTTACTTTACTATTACAAAAAAAGAATGGTAACAGAGAAACTGAAAATGGATAAGGGTAAAGTTTAGAGGAACGTTGTAACATCTTTGCAACTTTTCTAGAAATCTAAAATAATTCTAAAATAACATTTTTAAAAACAGCTTCAGAGTAAAAAAAAAAAGTACGAGTAGAAGGACAAAACATTGAGGATTATTGAAGTTCCATAAAAGTCACATGGGAAGTAGGAACTATTTACTTTCACATGTTTGAAAACCTTCATTATCAAAAGGGAAAACAAATACCAAACTGTCAAGCCTTTTGGAAAAAAGAAAAAAATGGAGAAGCATGTTACCACGAGATAACTGTTCTCTTATCTGATCCCAGTGTGTCAAACACAGACATGTATTTGTCTGTACTGTACAGACACACTCAGCTTGGTGGTGAGGGCACAAGGCAGCCAGCCTATGGTTCTCTGAACCGTGATCTGCGGGCCACTCACCCCTGCCTGCTGCAATGCCACTCCCTGTGCGCACCCCTGCCAGGAGCCCTCAGGGAACTATGCCCATTCACGGCCACCTTAATCTCAAGGCTGCCTTTGTCCTGTTAGTTGATGGTACAGCAGCAAATCCAAGTAAAAGTAGGCTCACACTCCCTCTGAGCATGCGTGAGAGTCACCTGCAGGGCTGAGTCAAACACAGATTTCTGGGCATACCTCCAGAATCTTTCATTCTGTGGGAACTGAGCTGTGGTATGAAAATGTTCTTTTAAAGAATTTCCCACTGATAATACTACTATTGTTCAAGAACCAAAAGCCTAAAACCACTGATCTATACCAGGAGTGGCAAAACTTTTTCCATAAAAGGCCAAATAGTAAATATTTTTGGCTTTGCAGGTCATAGTGTTAAAACTACCCAATGGTGCCATTATCTTCCTTCTGCCATTTTAAGTTCACTCTGCTGTTTTCTGTTTACTACAATGAATTTAATTATTCTCAGTATTTTTTTTTTTGCTGTATTAATATACTTAAAACTGTGAATTTCTCTTTAAATACTAGTCATAATTCCCTTAAATTTTCCAGCCTTCTCCATGACTCCTCTTCATTTTTGTTATGACTGAATTGATACATTATCATCGAACTTACTAGGCCATGTGCCTGCTTCTACCTCTGTTCTAAGACTGATGAATCTCTTTACTTCTCCCACTCACCTGCATCTGACAAGACCTGGAGGCAGCTCATCTCCTTCCTGTGGCACAAATCCAACCACTGTTGAGCACTCCTTGAATGAACTTATATGTATAAATACATGTGTTAGCTTTTCACAAATATCCTAATTTTTGTCAAGTTGCAAGATTCTGAAGGGCAGAATCCTATTTTACACTCTGATGTCTGACACTATAATTTGTACCAAGCAGGCACTGAATAAACTTTAGAGGAAGATTTAATCACTTTACCTTAAGTTTCTCCAAATCTGGCCTTTCAATACTGACAACTTCTGCCAGGAGCTGGGCTTCTAGGCCATCTTCTGTAACTGTGAAATTGAGGAGGGTTGTCTGAGCTTGCAATTCTGGCTTATAGTGAGGATTTGCCAATTTTGTGTGAAGGATAAGGCGAAAGTTCTTATTAAATTCACATTCCTTATCTCCAATCTTGACATACCTAATGGAAGCAAAAACACAAATTCTCATGAACCATAACTGTTATCAAGTTATCATTCCATTTTTATATTCTGTACTGTAATGCCAGGTGATTCAGGACTTTTCAGCTACTCTGTTTACTAAAGTATAGGAGGACTAGATATCCACTAAACCTCTACCTGATTAAGATTTCTCATTTGTAAAATCATAAACGTTGTACTTACTTCATAATACTGCTACCACAATTAAATATAAGTTATATAAGCAGCAAGTGTTAGTTTCTTTTAATTGTAACTTCTTGTGATTAACCTTGTATTAAATATTGCTATTCTTTAAGGATAAAATGAGTATGTGTTCTCTCAAATATATATACACACACAAACACTTATATAGATCTGTGAATATGTGCATATTAAGTATATTTATTTAAAATGTATATACACATGTTTAGAGGACAGCAAGTATGACTGAACACCTACACTATGCTGGGGAATCAGCCTTGAAGGCACTGACATGCAACCACTAACAAGACATACATGCTCTTGGCTCTCACAAACACTATTTTTTTTTTATTATTATTATTTTATTTTCTTACATCCTTGTTCACTTTTGTACGATATCTGATTTCTCCCCTCAAATTCTCCCATCACCGTGGCACCATTGATCCATCACCATAGTCCCTTGCTCTCTTCTCCCCTAGTTGATTTCTCTCCTCCCCTCTCTCCTGCTGTGTGCCTCAGATCTATGGTTTGCCTGCAAGTTTTGTTTTTTTCCTGACTCTTTCTTCAGTCTCCCTATGTTCCCCCTATAAATGTCTGCTCTCACAAACATTATTATCTATGCTCTCAGTGGGCATGAGGAAAAAAAAATTTATATACTGATTCACTCATTCTCTTATTTAGTCAGTAGTAAATATGTATTAAGAGCTTACAGTGTGACAAATAAAGATAAAAGATCTGCCCAGCTAAAAGACCACCAAAGGATCAGATGAGACATTTCTCCAAAAAACAAAATCAAAAGGCCAAAAAGCACATACAAAGATGCTCAATATATAAGTCATCAGAAAAACATAAATCAAAGAAAGTGAGGTGCCATTTCATGTCCACAAGATGGTTATAGCAAAAACACAGACAATAACAAGTGTTGACAAGGATGCTGAGAAATGAGAATCCTCACGCATTGCTGGTGAAAATGTAAAATGGTGCTACCAGTTTCAAAAACAATCAGCAATTCCTCACAATGTTAAACACAGAGTTACCATTTAACCCAACACAGTTTCACTTTTCGGAATACATACATGTGTATATATATGTTACACATTAATTACATAATACACAAATTAAAACATGTCCACACAGAATTTTTATACAAATGTTCACAACAGCATCTGTCATATCTGTAAATTTTTAAAGTGAATCAAAAGATGGGATACCCAAATAAAGGAATATTATTCAGCTATAAAAAGCAAAGTAGTACTGATACAGGCATCAAAATGGATGAACCTTGTAAATATATGCCAAGTGAAAGCAGTCAGAAAACACCACATATTGCATGGTTCTACTCACAGGAAACATTCAGATCAATAGAAATCAATAGAAAGATTAGCCAAGGAGTTTCAATTCTAAAACTATTTGTGGTAATGGCTGTCCATTGTTGTGAATATACTGAAAATCATTGAACTGTTCACTTTAAATGATTAAATTGCAAGGTGTATAAATTATACCTCAATAAAGAGCCAAAAAAGTGAGAGAGAAAAGAACTATCGACCGGAGGTCAAATCACACCATTTGGGCTTTTATCAGTCTATAAGGTAAGTAAACATGCTAACTGTAGTTTCTTAGGTTTCCTATTTGACTTTTAGGCATAATGAGATGCTTTATCGGATGATATTTGATAAAGGACACCTTTCTTAGTTAACCTGCTTCTTTTTGATTGATGATATATATTCAACTATATCTACATTAGGAGTGTTACTGAAATTTTTCCCATTGAGTTTCCCTTTTCAAGACCTTCCAAAATTGATCTCACAAGCAGTTTGGGGAAATCTTTCTTTGTTAGTGCTATTCACTCTTACTGTTGGCTCATATTTCAAGATTGGCTTTTAAAGGCAATTTCAAGAATGAAAGTTTTATGTAATTACTGCCTGGGGTTCTCACACATATGAGATATCCGAGTTTATACTCACTCACTTCCCGACAATATAACCTATACTTTAACTAAACCTCTGTGTATATCTTGCAATTTTCTGTTTGCGCCTATATCTTGTTTGAATTCCTTCCTTCCTTATGCAAAGAAATGCTAGGTCTGTCACAGCATTCTGTGGTTTCAGGCTGAATTTTCTTTTCCCCATTTGCTTATGAATTTTCACCAGGTTTGAATATTTTATGAACTTCCTGTTTTAACCACTAACCTACATTCCCACATAAAAATAGAATCTAAACATTTTTATACTGTAAGAATGTAAATTTAAATGAAGAACATTAAATGAACCAAGGCTAGAATTTCCACTATTGTCTAAAGAGACAGCTTACTACGGCAGATTAGGAACTAAAAAGTACAACTGAGATTTTTGTGTGTGGGATGTGTGTTGTGTGCTGTGTGTGCCTGAGAATTCCCACAAGCTTTCAGGAGGATGATTAGCTTGTTTCTGGAAGCTGTAGGTGTTCAGGTGTTGGAGGAATCTGTCTACAATAGGAGTGGAAGAATTTTTTCTGTAAAGAGTCAGAGCAAATAGCTTACATTTTGAGGGACCATTTAGGCCCCTGGCATACATAGCTGACCCTTGAACTGTGTGGGTCCACTTAGATGTGGCTTTTTTTCAAATCATGAGTTCCTCATTCACAAATTCAGTCAACTACAGGTGTCAATAGGTTGAATCTGAGGATGAAGAACCCACAGATATGGGGTGCTAACTACAAGGAGATTGTACATCAAAACATTCTGGCATGGGGACTGTTCTGAAAGCAGCTATACTGGGATATCAAGGAACAATTATAGTTAAGGTTTTGAGAAGTCAAAAATTATATGTAAATTTTTGACTGTGTGTGGGTTGGTCCCTAAACCTGAGTAGTTCAAGGGTCGACTGTATTCCTCATGATGGTTGACAACCCTAACAGAACAAGGTGGATGAATACTGGGTTGCTAGTAGTGGGCATGGTGTAAAAATACACATTTGTAGAGGTTTAAGCCTATACCCCCTAGAGCAGATACAATGAAGTAGAAGACATTACCTCAATAAACATAATTTGAAAAATAAACATTCTTTGCTCATGGGCTGCATCAAGATAGGTTGTTTGCCTAAAACGGTGCTAGAAGACCACATCAGTTAGTGCTATGAGTGTAATTTCCTCTCACAGCAACAGCTAACCCCACTGAATTTCCAACAAAACCTAGTTATAATTTATTCAGTCAGTTAATGTATACATTGTTTATCTGTTGTGGCTCTCAAGAAAAAAAAAACAGACAAAACAGACAAGACTGCAATACAGAGCATGAGGTTCCCAACAATTTTGCATCTTTGCAGATAACAAAAGCTATTAACACTTACTTACTTATTTAACCCAGTATCTGTAGTAAAGCAACCTCCCTGAGGTGACTCTGGGGGCTCCACATCTCCCCTGCACACATACATACACCCTGAGGCATTCCCATTCCCTGGTTTGAAAAGGAGAAACCTACCTACCTGGGTGAGGAGTCTGAGTTTTCTCTGTGAAGAGAGAGTTAATCAGGGAAAAGAGAAGGATATCTGCCTATAAAATTGTTTTTTTTTAATTTTGCTCTGAAGCATTATTTTATAGGTTTAGATTTCTTAGGGGTAATAAATTATCCTCAGTTGGAGTGTTTATGATCTATGAAAGGCAAAAACTGCATAATGACTCTGGGTTTTGTCATTGCTGCCAGGCTAGCTTTTGGTTAATCTCCTATCTGGGACAATTAAGCAGACTGCTCATGCTGCTCCCATGTGATTTGAAGGATCCAAACATCAAAGGAGTTAAGCAGAGGGGTGGGGAAAGCAATCACTTTGTTGTTTCTGTGAAAGACATGGACTCAGAGGTTGTGACTTCCAGAACACAGAAGGAACCTACAAGCTCTTGAACTTAAACTTCCACCAAGAGCAAGAGGTTTGAAAAGCAATATAAAACTTAGAAGTGCAGTTACTTTCTTAAAGCAGCTCTTAATGCACTTTCCCATGTCATGCCTCCCAGGAAAAGGGCACCCCTGAACCCCCCCCCCCATACCACACTGCAGTAAGAACCAAGTGGGGCGGGAATCTCTGAATCTATGGGGAAAGGGTTTGCTCCCAGAAGAGTTTTATTACTTCCTTCAGGGGAGTGAGTTCCTTTCCATCCTGCTCACTGGCTAAGATTATTGGTTTGAAGGTGAGAGGCTATTATATGAATTCAGATCTGAAACAAAATGATTTTTCCCATTGTAAATGCTTCAATTTAATTGGACAGTCACAGGGTGAGTCCAAAACATTGTTTCACCTGGTAGAGTTATAATTTTAGATAGGCAAGATGGGCCCCAGAGATCATTCCTATTTATGGACTCAAGAGTTTATGACTTGTCCAAGGTCACATAGCTTAGTGGCAGAGCTGGGATTAGAACCTGGGTCTCTTGACTCCTCCTATAAAGTTCATTTCACTGCACCACATTGCAGGTTAATTTGCTATGCCTGACAGTGACAGCTTGTGACCCCTACCTCTGTCAACCTTCTGATTGCTTATCACAAGAGGCCACTGAGATTATGATTGACTCAGTAACAAACTATGGCCACTAGAGAAAAAATATAAAGACACACATCAGAGAACGGTTGGAAATTCCGTTCCTTGTTAAGGAGAATAACATGATTATTGAGGAATCCAGCTCCTCCATGGAAAAGCTATCATTTTTGTAGCTCTATTCATAAAATGAATTTCTAAATTCACAAAACCTAAAAAGTCACTCAATTTTTGTGAAAGCTTTCTATCTTCTGGTTTTCAGGAAAAAAGAAAATATATTTGTTATGCCAAAAATGCTCACTAATTAGCTACCTTTATACGATCACCTACAAATGAACTATAAATTCAGTTTCCCTTATGTCAGGTTTGTATAAAAATCAGATACGTTTGAAATTTTAAAATTCATTGAATATATTAAAAATTCAGTCAAAAGGAGTCCTGGGATAAAAAGATCCCTAATTTCAAGTCATAGAAGGTTATTATTGTTATGAAGGATTGATACACAAATGCATTAAAAACAACTGGACATGAATTCTTAGCTAATGTGTACAGCATTTGGGCAATAGACATAAGTAAACATTTCTCCCAAATTATCAGATTCTCCTGATAAAACAGATTACTGTTGCGTTGAGAGAGGGGACATTACCTCAGTATTACTGAAATGAGAATCTAGAGTTGGAGATGAGAATTTGAAGTTGGAGACTACAGTCTGGAGTTCTTATTTCTAAGATACAGATGTGGAAACTAAACTTTACCTTTGTTGGAACTGCTCTTGAGTTTTAGTCTAGCAACTGCTGAAAATGCCATTAGTCTTGGATCATAAAAACAAATACATTTCTCTAGTGATCAGATAGTCTGAGTACCCAAACAAACACCATCATTTTTTATTGCCATCAAACACCTAACTTGGAAAAGTATATTCAATTTAAGAAAAAGGACTCAGACCTGGCAGCTTAGAGTCTTTACCAGGATTGCCCACACAGTAAGACCCTAATATAAAAAGACTTGCAAAATCTTTGCCGTTTGGAGAGAAATTTCCTATGATACTCTATTACAATCTCTAAGATGGACAATTCAGATAGATAACAAGTTCATTGAATATGAAGAATTCCACTGTCTAGACCACAACAGAGTCATTTTGTCTATGTAAAGAGATAGCAGGTGAATTGCGATAAGTCAACAATACAGTCCCACTAGCAGGGAAGTGAAAATCCACACTTGGGAGAAGGAAAAAAAAAAAAAACTTTTCAATGGACATCTAAAAGCCTTACTGCATGTCCTGCTGTTTAAAATTAAAAGCTTCTAGATTAGACTTGTGAGCTCCAACAGCTCCAGACAGCAGCACAGCCTAAGGATCAGGTGTAGCCCCTGGCAGAGCGGAGGTGTTACTTAGCAACCTCGGCAGGAAGGTCTGTGTGAGCTGGTCAAACCCTGATCCTGAAGAAAGGTTTTGGCTGAAAGCTGCACAGCTGGCAAAATATTCAAGGAAAGGAAGGAAAGTCCTGAATAGAAATGAGTTAATTGTCTTGCTGCTTTATACAGTTAATGTAACCAACACGTCCTTCTAAGATAAAAGCAAACTTCAATTAGAATAATAAAAGAGAAGATTAATGTTACAGGAGTCCAGGTACCACTGAATAGAAAAAGGCAGCAAAAAGAAAAGCCATAGCATATTACTTCCCTTTTGATATATATAAAACATGTATATTATATATACACATATTTCCAGTACAACCATATTTAGATATTACCATATGCCATGAAAAAGATAAGAGATTCTGGTTCCATTGATATCTGCTTTTCTTTTTTAGAAAATTACAGATTTGGAAAAAGAATCTAATGGTTTCTCTTCTGTGGCTCTGCTTGGTATTTACTGCCTTAAAAAGTCACCAGATACCAGCAAGATGACTGTATGTATATGCACTGTGGAAGCTGAATGCTACACCTGGAGATCTTGATTGTGTTTAGGAATAGAAAGGTTGTAAAAAAAATATTCTGAATTTAAGATTCACTTTCAACTTAGAAATTTAGAAACTAGAAAGCTGAATTCTACTGTAGTGGGCAAAAATTAATTAAAAACAAACAAAAAAACCAATCTTCCCTATAAGACATATTGGGAGAACTAGCTGTGTTCAAAGTTTATCTAAAAAACTGTAAGCTTCCAGCTCAAAAGAGCACATTTAATCATAGCACAGGATTTAATGTAACATGTTTCTATCTTAAATTCCACCCAAGATCTCATTCAAACAGATCTATAAACAATGATAATAAAATCCTATGACATCAATTCTAAATGCCACAACATAGTAGCATTAATAAACTGTAAAACTGCTAGCTCAAACCAGATGCCCTTAATAATATTAGCACAACTTTCAGAAAACCACATTAAATAAAGATCAAAATACAATCTTCCTTATATTGTATTACTTCTGTAAAAATAGAATTTATGCCATAAAGCTAATGTTTCCATCAGTTTCAAGTTTCTCTCTAGGGAATTCTACCAAAAGACTTTTGTTAGAAGAATAATTAGATGAACAATAAACATAAAATAAAAAGCCTTCAAAATATTTATATACTCAGAAACAGACAAAAATAATCTTTCAGTAAGGTTACTTCAGCTAAGTTTAAAGTTCAAAAATTTCTTTAATAATACTGGGAGGAATTTGAGGGATTAAAGAGAGATAATTTTGTGAAGATGCTTCACAGATCAGCAGCTTCTCTAATATGTAAGCCAGTAAATTTGCTTTGCAAAAAGTACATGTTGATAAATCTTCCCAGAAATGTTTTCTGTCGATTGATACCATAAGATATATTTTACTTAAAATTAGGATTGTCTGGAGTTTGGTGGATTTAATTATTTGTAATTACCCAGCTGTTGTCAGCCTGTGGCCATTTTATGACAGTGGTATCTACTATGTGGGTCAGGTTCAACTGTATATCTTCTCAAACACAGATTTAATGTGCTATTGACGAAACCATTACTAGAACCAAATTAAAGTCTGGGCTGATGTATTGGTCCACAGGGAGCTGTCAGACATGAAAGGAGTAATTAGTATTCATTACTTCATACTCCACAACATTCCAATTATTAATGAACTTCAACTTTTGGACTATGCTGTATCTATCACAAGCATCTTCTCAGACATTCATTATTAGGAGGAATAAACTAATATTGGCTTTTAAAAAAGGCCCCAAAACAAACATTGGTAAAATAAACAAAAACACTATTAACAGCCACCAACTTTCTGAGGGACTTACATACTCAGGTGTGTGTAAGTGTTATTCCACCAGCACTGAAGACCATGATAGGGTATATTTATAACCCCCACAGGTAATCACAGAGAGTATCATGAAAATGTAAAGACAGAGGGGATTAAAAAAAAATCATGTAAAATGTTTAATGCTGGAGATCAAAACAGAAGACCTATTAGATGATTTACAAACACATGGATTATTCTGATAAACAATCACGGTAAAGTCAAAATTTTTCTGTTCATGTTGTAACACTGCAAATAGGTATCCTTATTGTTAAAACAAAGCCATGTCAACATTTTCTTTTTCATTGCTTTCTTTCAGTTTTTATTTCCTGCAGTGAAAGAAAGATAATTCCTATTCCTACTAATCTATTTACATTTTTTCCATATCCCCTTTCAGTTTGCATAAGTGGGTATAATTTTAAAGTTTTTCTCTTTTTAAAAAAGTATGACATGAAGGAACAATAAAGTGTTTGCTTTATTTAAACACACTTCTTGTCAGGTTAAAAAAAAAAAGTGCCATCATTAAATTTCAGACTTTATTCCAAAGTACCTATAAAGCTTTCATAAATAAAATCATATCCAAAATTCAGCATCTCCCCAATGTTTTTCCATTCAAAAATAGGAGGTGAGAATATTCTTCGAAAGAAGAGGTGGCTCATCTTCTGCATCATAGAAAACAGCTTAGAGTAAAGCTCCTAGTTCAGCTTTCCAAAAAATTTCACAACTTTTATCCATTACTGGTAAGCAAGTAAATTTGCAGAAGAACTCTGGAAAACAATTTGGCACATGCTCTATAACCCAAATATTCTATTCCAAAAAGTAAACTCTGAAGGACCTCTTGCTGTGTGCACCTGTAGATGTGAATGTTCAGTACACTGATATTCATAGCAGCATGGCCTGTAATAGCAAAAATTCTGAAAATAACCAAAATGTCCCTCAATAAGGACATAAAATAGAGGAACTGCCATACCACAGAGTATTATTATAATGAAAATCAAAGAATGAGAGTTAAAAACAAGAATATAGGTAAGTCTCAGAAATAAAATTGAGTAAAAAAATTCAAGTAACTTTAAATTATATACACTGTGATGGCCTTTTAACAAAGCCTCAGATCAGACATAAAGTATTTTGTTTAGGAAAACACATTATGTGACAAAACTGTTTTAAAAAAATAATGAAGTACTAACAAAATTCAGGAATCGATTACCTTGGGAAATAAGAGGAACACAAAGGTGGCTTAAAGAAGATTGGTATTCTTTCAGAACTTACAGATAAATTGATATATAGGCAGATATAAATCTAATTCATTATTAGGCTTTATAGCTTTTATATATTAATGTATTTTACATGTATCAGTATTAAGTAGTAAAATTTTAATATCCAAAACCCTCTACTCATTCTAGAAGGCAATTTAATATATCACAAGATATGACTGATTCCTTTCCTTCCTAGCCCCTTTGCATCAATATCCTTCCTGGCTCCACTTGTGGTTTATTGCCATTTTCCATATCTAAAAGACAACATCTTACTTCAAGAACTCTGGCTTAGCGTGTGCTTCATGTTCCCAACCATCCACATACCTCCACCTACCACTGGCTAATGATTCAGGGAAATAATGTTTAACGAGTACCTGTATGTCCTATACTCTTCATTTGTAATTTTTCTTCCCCAGGTAAGAAAACACTAACATTGGAAAACCAGCTAACCAATTTGACCCCAAGTTACCAAACCAGAGGGGAGCAGATACTAATATTCAAATCAAGTTTCATCTTACTTCTACCCAATGCTATTTTCTAACAATTCACTAATGCATAAGCCCCACCTCATAAAATGTCTCTTGAAAATGCACAGGGAGCTAATTTTAGACATTGAGTTGAGCTTTGTATTTACTTTTCTTGATAAACCCAATGGAAATGAAGAAAAAGTTACATGTTCAAAGAAATAATGATTCAAGGTCAGGCTGGAAAACAAGAAAGAGTACAGTGATGGATGTAAAAATATTGAGGAATTTATGGAAGGGTAAGAAACACATCCTACGACAGTGAGAAATAGAAAATTAAGCAGCAATGAAATAAAAAAAAAATCTAGTATTTGATGTTTCTATCGGCACGTGTTTATGGTACGTTGTTTGCTTGTATGTTCTGTGATTTTTTTGCCTGTGGACTCATGTACTTTGGAATTATATCCTTCACAATCCTCTAAGGTGCGGATTCTTAAGTTTTTTTCTTCCAAGTACACTGGGGTATGGCCAACTCAAGGTCATAAAGAAATTGTTATTGGCTTGAGGTCTTTAGGGAATACAAATAATAAAATTGCATCTTAAATTCATGAGAGATGTTTTCTGGTTAGGAATTCTGATGGGATAGTTTTCTACCTCTTCCCAGTATCAAAGTAAAGAAAGGAAAGTTTCTTTTCTGCAGTGATAGCTTTTGTTTAATTTTTATCAAATTTACAGCAGAAAATGTGGCCCTCTGTGGCTCTACAGGACTCTCTCAGCAGACCTCACAACCTGAATAGGCCCAAGGCTTGGTCCAATCCCTCTATATCTGTCAAAATAGTAATCCAAGGCCATCAGATTTTTGTAGGTACCCTTAGGAGAAAAAACAGCTTTGGTGTTCCTTGTCTTTCAGATTACATTTTGTGTTATTGTTTTAAAAAATGATATATTTCTAAGGGTGTTCTTAATATTTCAACTAATATATTTAGTTGTTTCTTAGTAGACACATATCTAATCTGTCCTAGTGCCTCATGTATGATTTCTAGCCAAAGAGAACTTTTAATCTAATAATGATATATGAGTGAAAAAAATTTAAGTGCATTGTAAGGAGACACATATAGGCAAAATGAGGCAGTGACACAGTACAGCTCCTACTCAACAGGCTCCAAATAGACCAAACAATCCTGATTAAAAAAAAGAGTAAGCGTGGTGGTATCACAGTCCCAGACTCTCAAGCGATACTGCAAAGCTATAGTAAAGAAAACAACATGGTACTGGAACAAAAAAATATATGCAGACCAGTAAAATTGAATTAAGAGCCCAGAAACAAACCCATACATCTATCAAGAGTTAGTTCATGACAAAGGAGCTAAGAGAATATGTTGAAAAAAGGAGAAAGGAGAACCTCTTCAACAAATGGTTTTGGGGAAGCGGGACAGCCACATGCAAAAGTATGAAACCAGATCACCATCTCACACATCACACAAAAATTAACTAAAAATGGATTAAAGACATGAAGGTAAGAAGGCAAATGATAAAATACAATGAAGAAAAAAACAGGCAAAACTGTCCATGATACTGACTTCAGTGAGGTCTTTATAGACTTATCTCCAATAGCAAGAGAAGCAAAAGTAAATATAAACAAATGGGACATCAAGCTAAAAAGCTTCTGCCTGGTGAAAGAAACCATCACTAAAACAGACAACCAATTGAATGGTAGAAAATATTTGCACATCATACATCTGACAAGGGGCTGATGTGCAAGATATATAAAGAACTTACCTAATTCAACAAAAAGAAAACAAATAACCCAATCACAAAATGGGCAGAAGTGCTAAACAAACACTTCTCCAAAGAAGACATACAGACTGCCAACAGGCACATGAAAAAATTCCCATCCTCCACTATCTTCAGGGAAATGCTAACCAAAATCACAATGCGACACCATCTTGCATTTGTAAGAATGGCCCATATCAAAAAGACAGAAACCAAAGGTGTTGGTAATGATGTGGAGAAAAGGGTTCAGCCCCTATAGAAAATAGTACAGAAGTTTCTATATATATAATAAAAATAGATCTACCATATGACCCAGTATCTCCCTGGTATCCACTGCCAGTTATCTACCTAAAGAACACAAAAACACTAATTTGAAGGGATAGATGCACCCCTAAGGTTATTGCAGCACTACTCACAACAGCCAAGTTATAAAAACAATCTAAGTGCCCAAAGACAAATGAATGGATTAGAGAAAAGTGACATATACACACAATGGATACTACTCAGCTATAAAAAGAAAAGAATATGAACTTGTTTCATTTGTGACAATATGGATGGAGCTGGAGGGGATAATGTTGAATGAAGAAGGAGAAAGCCAAATACTGGATGGTTTTACTTATATGTGGAAAATAGAGAAACAAAACAAAGGGTAAGATAAAATCCAACCAATAACAAACCTTGAACTCTGACTGGAACAGAGGCTACAAGAAGGGGAGGGGCTAACCAAAGTGTGGAGGTGGCACAGTGGACCATAGTGGAAGACTACGGCTGCCTTGCTGGTGGGTGTGGTGTGGTGACATGCATCTGAGAAAGTATGATTCCCTGCATATGAATCATATATGCTGTTGTAAACTAGTGTTACCTTAAAAATGATTTTTTTAAAATGCTGAAATGATATATTGGTTCTAAGCCTAATAGAGGACATATATTCAGTAAATATTATTAACTGGGAATAGATTGTTCTGGCCTTAATAATTTATGATATAGACTTGGTATTCTATGCAGGACTGTTTACAAAATAAAAGTCTTCTGGGATTCTCACTGGTACTTAGCTATATCCACACTAAGGAAAAATTACGACTCAAGTTTATCAATTTTGGAACTTCCAGAACATCCAAAACATACATATATATATATACATATATTTATACATTATATATTTATGTGATATACATTCATATATAATGGAGTGTCGCCAAATTTCTTACACCTAAATTATGTTATTCAAAGTCCAAGTTAAAGCTAGAGAGTATGTATTTCTCTGACAAGAAATTTTAGGTCTTCATAATAGAGTCAGAACCTTAATAACAAGGATTTCACTTTAGTGACATTCAAGATTTTACACTATATTTTTAACGCATCAGACACAGCTACAATTATATTTATGTTAGAGTTGCAGTTTGTCAAGTGGCTTATTAGATTGTTCTAAATGCATGTCTGGGTGAATTTTGGTTTATTAAACAATTATAACTTGTCAGTCACTGTAAATGGATTTACTTGGTGAGTTGTAGGATAAATACTATACTAATCAGTTAGAGACTATTTGAAAATCAGAAGTTAGTTTTTCTACCTAAAATTGACAGGAACAATCTAGTGATAAAGGAGGAGACAAATACCTTTGAGGCAAAGAGTGGGTGTCAAAGAAGAAGGGGGTTGGGAAAATTCTAAAATTATATGTCTGTGAAGAACAAGCAACAAAGAGAGAGAGAAAGAAATCCAGTGAAATATGTTTAGGGAGTGTTGGTTTCTTGAGTGAAGTATAGAGAGTTTTTGGAACACCACAGTCTCCCCTAAGCCCACACAGGCATAGTTAGAAAGGTAATTGCTGCATCTGATCTTTTACATGTACATAGAAAGCGACACCATGGCTCCATAGAAACGCTGTCCCTGCCCCTGGGACAATGTCCTGGGGAGTATGGTGTGCGAAGGGGAATGGCAGTCATCTGCGACATCATACAGAACTCACTAGGGGTACTTCCCGGTTGCTGGAAGTCTGTCACTGCTGGCAGGGTGAATGATTTAGAGGTCCACTAATAAACATTAAAAAAAAAAATATATATATATATATATATATATACACACACACACACACACACACATATATCTGCATATATGTGTATGTGTGTATTTAAATGTATTAGCACAATAAACCCATGATTTTGTGAGTGCTATTACTTGGGATGAGGCTGCATCAGGAAAAAAAAACAGTGGGTTTAAAACTGCCTTAAAGATAAATATATTAGGTAAACAAGGGAACAAGTAGAATGCAGTTCAGACAAACACACTAATGGTATTTTGCAAAGTAGTAAAGCTAGAGAAACACTGTTATAATAAAGAAGCAAGTAATCACAGACTGTGACAATGCACTGTGGGTTGTACATCAGGGCAGGGGTGATAAGAATCCACCAAAATAATAGTCTGAAAGTCTGGATCATGTTGAGAGTGCTTTGGCCTTGGAATGCAGGTGTCATGGAATGGAAACTCAGAAATATCACCAAAAGTATTCTGAAAAATTATACTTGATTATGAAGCTAAGATATGAAACGGAAAACCAAACCCATGGGTAGTGCAAAATACATGCTAAAAATTCAGCAATACTTACTTTCCCCACCTTTTTTTATTGTTATTATTATTTGTCTTTTACATTACTGCGTATTCCCCGTAGGTTTCCCAACACCAATTCACCTTGAACCATCACCACAGTCCCCTGTGCTCTCCTCTCCCCCATTCTGAACCCAATCCTCCCCCGTCTCTCGCTGATTGTTGCTCTTTTATTTGGTTCCCCTATATTCCTGTTATAAATGAAACCATTCGATATTTTTGTTTCCTTTTGGCTTATTTCGCTGAGCATGATCCCTTCTAGTTCCATCCATGTTGCTGCAAATTGTATGTGTTTATCTTTTTTGAATGCTGAATAGTATTCCATTGTGTATATATCCCACATCTTCTTGATACAGTCATTTATTTTGGGGTATCTGCGTTGTTTCCATACCTTTGCTATTGTAAATAGTGCTGCAATAAACATACGGGTGCATGTATCCTTTTGGATTAGTGTTTTTGTGTCCTTTGGGAAGATTCCCAAAAGTGGTATTGCTGGGTCGTATGGAAGCTCCATTTTTAACAGTTTGAGGAAATGCCATATGACTTTCCATAGTGGTTTGACCAGTCTGCATTCCCACCAGCAGTATAGAAGAGTTTCTTTTTCTCTACATCCTCGCCAGCATTTGTTGTTGCCTGTTTTTTTAACGTGTGCCATTCTCACTAGCGTGAGGTGGTATCTCATTGTGGTTTTGATTTGCATTTCCCTGATTATAAGTGATGTTGAACATTTTTTCATATACCTGTTGGCCATTTGCTTTTCTTCTTTGGAGAAGTGTCTTTTTAGCTCTTCTGCCCATTTTTTGACTGAATTGTTGACTTTGTTTTTGTTGAGTTGTGTGAGTTCCTTGTAAATTTTTGTTATCAGTCCTTTATTGATTGTATTGTGTGCAAAGATTTTCTCTCAACTAGTGGGGTGTCTGTTTTGATTATTGTCTCTTTTGCTGTACAGAAGCTTTTTAGTTTGATGTAGTCCCAGTTGTTTATCTTTTCCTTGACTTCCTTCGATTTTTGGGATGTGTTTTTAAAGATTTTGCTGAGATGTATGTCGTGTAGAGTTTTGCCTATATTTTCTTCTATATCTTTTATGGTTTCAGGTCTTACAGTCAGATCTTTTATCCATTTTGAGTTGTTTTTTGTGCATGGTGTGAGGTAGTAGTCTAGCTTCATTTTTTTTTTTTTGCATGTAGCAGTCCAGTTTTCCCAGCACCATTTATTGAACAAGCCAACCTTGTCCCATTGTATATTCTTTACTCCTTTGTCAAAGATTAGTTGTCCATAGATATGTGGATTTATTTCTGGGTTTTCTATTCAATTCTATTGGACTGTGCATCTGTTTTTATTCCAGTACCATGCTGTTTTAATTATTATGGCTTTGTAGTATAGTTTGAAATCTGGGAGTGTAATCCCTCCATTTTCTTTCTTTTTAGTTAGGAGAGCTTTGGCTATCAAGGTTTTTTGTGGTTCCATATGAGTTTCATCAATATTTGTTCTATTTCTTTGAAGAATGTCATTGAGATTTTTATCGAAATAGCACTGAATCTCTAAATTGCTTTTGGTAGTATGGCCATTTTGATAATGTTAATTCTTTCAATCCATGAGCAGGGGATGTCTTTCCATTTTTTTGTGTCCTCCTCTATTTCTCTTAATAGTGTCTTATAGTTTTCTTTGTATAAGTCCTTTACCTCTTTTTTTAAGTTTATTCCCAGGTATTTTATTTTTTTGGTTTCAATTTTGAAGGGGGTGGTTCTCTTGATTTCTTCTTCTGACTGAGTGTTCGTATATAGGAAGGCTACTGATTTTTTGTGTGTTGATTTTGCATCCTGCTACTTTACTGAATTAGTCTATAATTTTGAGTAGTTTTTCTATGGAGTTTTTAGGATTCTCTCTCTATATATTATCATATCGTCTGCAAAAATACAGGCTCACATCAAGAAACAAGAAACAACCCAAAGAAACAATCTAATCTCCCATCTCAAAGAACTAGAAAATGAACAACAAAAAACCCCAAAAGCCAGTATAAGAAAGGAAATCATAAAAACCAAAGCAGAATAAATGAAATGGAAATAAAAAAAAAATTCAGAAGATCAATGAAACCAAAAGCTGGTTCTTTGAAAAAATAAACAAAATAGACAAACCTCTATCCAGGCTTACAAAGAAAAAATGGGAGAAAACACAAATAACTAGGATCATAAATGAAAGAGGAGAAATTACAACAGACACAGCAGAAATCAAAAGAATAATCAGAAATTATTATGAACAGCTATGTGGAAACAAGTTCAACAACTTAAGAGGAAATGGACAAATTCCTAGAACTATACAATCACCCAAAACTTACTTCCCCTTTTTAATCGTGTTCCTGCCAAGCAGTGGATCAAGGACTGGATCAATTGTTTCTTCAAGGTTTTCAATTAAGATGATATCTCCAAAGGCCAAAGCAGTTTCAATGGCATTCAAAAACCTTAACATTCAGGCAAAATTGAGACAATAAATGTGAATAAGCACAGGTAAAACATGTATCACTATTCATATTAAATTACATTTCATTTAATGTATTTAAATAGAACTTAGAGAAAATATTTTAAGTCTCATTCTTCAAATAGATTATGTAGAAATCAAAGAGTAGACTTGAGACAAATTTTAGCTACATTTTCTAAGTGAAATTCAAATTCAATAGTTTGAACTAATAAATCTATGTATATGCTAATTACTTTTGATATCATGGTTGAAATAAGTATAATGTCCCCAAACATCATGCATTTAAATTCATTCAATAGGTCCCTATTTTACATAAAAAATTCAGATTTTATTAAATGTCTTGTGGTTTTATTAATTTTTCATTGTTAAGCCTTTAAGCTCAGTCATATAAAGTGGTGAACTGCCATTTTATTTCTTCCCTGCTCTCCAAAAATAGTCTCTCCCCTTCAAAACTAATTTTCTCCAAGAATTCAGATAAGCAAGGGCTACATTTATCTGCACAACTGCAGAAATTCCCTATTTCATCTTATATGTGAAAAGACAGAGTAGTCAAAGGAAATATCAGTGAGTCTAAAATTACTCATTCAACATTAACTGTTATGAGGACCCAAAGACAGAAAATCTCAGAGTAGAGCAACTCTCAAAAATGAAATGTAAAACTCGACTAAGAAATTAAATTATCTTCCGGCATCCAATATTGGGACTTGGAGTCATGTTAAGATCCTACTGTAGACAAAGTAGACTTTTAGGAATATGACTATAAACATCATTAAGCCTATAGGCGCAGCTGACAATTCATGTATAAGCAATTCACTTAGAGAAGGATTGTAACATATTGTTTTTCCATTCTCAGTCACATGAAATTGACATTTTCCCTCTCAGATACAGTTTTTGTTCTAGCCTTCAACTTAATTTCTTCTTCAGGTAAGTGGATGCTGCTCACCATAAATGCCCTTCAACAGAGATACTTGAGGTGAAACATAAGCAGGCAGGTAAACAAGTCTTACTAACGTGTAGTGTTTCAAGGTGATCGAGCGGGCTAACAAATACTAGGGCTTCACAAAAATCAGACCCCTTCCACATGAGCTTAACAGTCAGTGCATCAGATTTCACGCACCCTTTTTGGCCCAAATGTGTGACTTTCAGGTCCATTCCATACTTGTTCTTGATCCACTTGATTCCCTGTTGTTGGGGATCTATCAGCAGGGGCCAGCGCTCGCAGTGTGTTAGGATAGTGGCGTTTTCAGTAGACATTCGGTCACTGGGCAGTCCTTCGTTATTCCATGCGGCAATTGTTGCATCGTCTGTCAACATGGTGATCAAGTCCAGGCCTTCAGTTATTGGGATGGAAACCTTTAAAATCAGAATTCAATTCAACAAACTGCCAGTGTGACAGAGGAAAGTATTCAGTGTGACAGGAAACCACAGTCCAAAGCCAAAAGAACACATGTGAGTACTCTGTGAACATTCAGGAGCCAAAAAAAAAGACAAAAAAAACCACCCCAAAACCCCTTCTCATCATGAAATACAAATCAACCCCAAAAGCCTGTCACTTACTTCTCATAATTCTGTCAACTCTAATAGTCAACAATTGGTTGAATAACCGGTTGGTTTCAGGTGAATGAGACTTTGCCCTACAAATACATTTATAGTGACTCCAAAGTAAGAATGAATTTAGACACCAGGAAGTATGGCAGTTCACCGGAATCCCATCTGCCCTGGAGTAATCATCCCACATAAGCAATGCTAAACTGCAGTAACTTGCTCGGGCATTTCAGCTTTCACTACATATCAACACTACAGAGATATGAACCAAAAGCAGAATTATCAGATCATATGGTAAGTCTATGTTTAATTTTTTTGTGAAACCCTACTATATTTTTCATCACTTGCTTCTGGCTATATTCACATCTCTACCCAAGCACACCTCCACTCCTCAGTTGTTCTTCTGCCTGCCCATGACCTTCCCACCCTCCTTATCTTTCTGGCTACTCTGCCTGTAAATCTTGGTTTAGCTGTATTTACCATTCTTTGCCCTCACTTTTTATTTCCAAACTGAGAATTGTGAGTGAAAGCTTTATTAATATGATTAAAATCTATTTTTTCCAAATTTATTTTTGGTTTCTTAAAACTGCATGGCAACACTTAACATCTACTCTCCTGTTGCCCAGGTGGGTATTTCAGATGTTATCACCACTCTCCCCACCTTTGTTCTAATTCCATTTTTATTCTCTTTGACCAGCTGGCACTGCATTTCCCTACTTTCCTGAGAGAGTAGAAACCAGCAGGTGCAACCTCATCAATTTTCCTTCTCTCTGTCACCACCTCTACCTGTGTCCACCTTTATCTTTTTCCCCCCAACTGAGTTGAAGGAGTCTTGCTTCTCCTACCTGAAGTCATTCCTTTTACCTCTATTCTAGGGCACTTCCTCTGCCAGTTCCCGATGCTTCATATCTCTTCACCCTTTTATCATCAGAAATTCCTTTTCCAATTCTCTGGAAGCACAGAAACATGTGCTAGTCTCCCTCACATAGAGCAAACTCCTCACCTGGCTTCACGTCTCTTGTGAGGCCATTTTTACCTCCAATCTTTACCAGGCAAGCACCTAAAAGAATGGGCTGTCCGACTGTGTAAAACTCAGTGAAATCTGGCTTCAGGGTCATTAAACCTTTGTGGTTACAAAGGACCGTCACATTTCCAAATCTGAAAATACTTTTCGTTCTCAGGTCTCTTAGGTTTTTCTATAGCTTTGGCACTTCTGAGCATTCCTATCTTTACACTTCTGTCTCCACTCTGGCCACTCTGTTGTCAGTCTTTAACTGCTCCATTTCCATGTCAGCTCTGAACCAGCTCTCTGTATCTGTCCTCTCACCTCTACTTAGGGGTCTATATTATGCAGTCATAATATGGCCCATTACTAATTACGTAATATTCATCTATAGTTTTCAATTTATAATAATACATCAGTTAATCTGCATTTTCCTTGAATTTACTGAACATTCTAAAACCTAAAAGTCACCTGGAATTCTTATATGCTACAAAGCTATGAAGGAGAGACTTAATCGTAGTTTTCCCCAAATGGTTGGCCATGGTTCTATCACCATTTATTGACTAATCCATTTCTTCTGTCACTGACATGCTGTCTACACTTAAAGATATATTCATTTATTTCAAAAATATATAATGATAATTTGATAATTCCTCAGAAGAGTAAACACAGATTTACCATAGTCCTGGAAAAATTCTACTGGGTATACATCTTAGAGAAATACAGTATGTCTGCACAAAAACTTATACACAACTAATTAAAATGTTCATAGCACCATTATTCATAACACTAAAACATAGAAACAACTCAAATGGTTATGGATTTGAACTTTCAAATTTAGGTTATTTCTTAAACTTACATACTAAGTGCTCTCTGTGTATACTTACATACTAAGTGTAATCTGAAAGCAGTCATGAAAAAAGACATTAATAATCCATAATATTAGTAAGAAAACAAAACGCTTCAAAGTATAACATAATAATTCATAATGGATTTCAGTTATTCACTTAACAGTTGATTTTGTGAAAAGCAGTTTTCCAACTCCTTATCTATAGTTTGTATAAATCATTTTTATATTTTCCATGTCCCTGTTAAAACCATTATTAAAATAAGAAAAACTGCAACACACAAGAAACATCTTCACACTGGAATTTCTAGGCTGTTATCATTACAGAGGTACAAAAGACATATAACGTATTTTTACTACTGAAATTTCAATAGGAGGCTTACAAATATTGAGCTTACCTTCTGTTGAAGAAAGGGAACCCACTTGCAGTCAACCAGTTCCTGGCGATACTGTCTCGTAAAGGATCCAACATAAGACACGAATGCTGCTGTGAGGAGAACATCTCCACAGAGGGTCTTCTCCTGGGTTTCAAAAGATTTAATAGACTGACTCCAGCGAATCTTCTCTGACTGTAAGATAAAATTTACTCAGATGTAACTGCTGGGTAAACATCAACTCAGCAAATGTTCAATGCCATTAGCCTACAGCAGCTTCAGCGTGCATCCTTCTGGACAGTCTCTAAAAGGAAGAGAACATGGTCGGTATGACCACTATAATCATTCATATGTTTGAAACCCATCTTTATGAGTAAGCTCGCTTCATGGAGTTTATGTGGCATTAGTTCCTTAACATCTCCTTCTCTGGGGATGCACTAACTCTTTAAATATGATTGGGGTCTTTCTTGAAAGGCTGAAAAGTGCATGCCTGATTCTACAGTAGTAGAAGAACAAGTGCTGTGGCCAAGACTTGGTGATGTTAGGATTTTTAATAGCGGCCTGACTGTACTCTATCGGCCTGCTTTTCCATGGTAGTACTCAACTACACTATGAAAACACTTTTTTTTTTCTTAACATACTGGCTATGAACTGATTACAGAAAGAGAAAAATGACAAACATCACTCATGTTAACTAATAAAAAAATAAAGCTTTAATAGTCATCTATTCTGGATTCTATTAATGAAAGAACAGTGCCTTTACAAACTCATTTTTCTCATATAATCGCTCGATCAATGGAAGAACCTATAACCTATGTAAAAAGATGGAAATCAGGAGACCTTCCCTAACCTTGAAAACAATATGCTCAAAGAATGCTGTTGAAGTCCTTTTATCTAGTTGAGTGGCCATTTAAAATCTGATTTCTAGGTTAAGTATGTGGAGCCCTCATTATTGGATTTGAATAAAACTGTAGTAAATATCTATGGATTGATTGAACTGCAAGGTAGCTCACTAATTCACTTTGTTTTAAAGCATGATAAAATTAATACAACACTCTAAGAACATGCAAATTAATAGGACCCAGAGGGAAAAAAATCAGCAAAGAAAAAAATTGATAGTACGAGCAAAGAAGAACCCTGTGAATCTAGCTTTTTCCATGAGAACACAGAAAATAAGAATGATGTATGTCAATGTAGATTGGAATGCCACAAGACTAAGGTTATAAAGTGAACAGGTAAAATGGTTATCAATGCTGTTTTAAGATAGTCTCCTTACTGAACTTGATAAAGAATATCCCAAGTTAGCTATATAATTGAACACTAAGAAACTTTAATTCTCCAGTGCTCTTTACAGAATTCATTATTTTCCTTCCCCAGCTACAGATAATATATCCATTAATTTTGAAAAGGAAGCTCTCCTTTGCTTTCCCTCCATCTTTGATGTCTTTGGTTAGTAAATAATAAACAATAAAGTGCACCCACCTCATTCTCCAAAACAGCTTTGAAATTTGAAGATTTACTAAACACAGACTTATTGGCTATTGAAATCGTCAATAATTTCACTATACCACCCATGCAACATAAATCATTACTGACACTGGCTAACAAGGGTTTAAGAGTTGGAACATGTCCTGTAATAAATTTCTAGACAGTTAAAAATCACTATAATTTTATTCTAATGCATTATAGATTGCCTGTAATGTCATCCTGGCTAGGGTGACCCATTTCTAATTTTGAACAGCTGTTCAGCTCAGGAGTTAGTTAATGATTAAATATAAATTGCCTGATTTATTAGTCTGAATGGTTGAGCTTCCAGGTCAATGCCATATAGACAAAATCATCAGTCTTGATGCTATTCAGAAGTTAACTGTCGCCTGGTCTAGTCAGAAAGAATTTATCCTCAAAGGAAAAGGTGTGACATCTTCAATTAATCCTTTAAAAAACATATACGTATGTATATATTTTGTCCTCGTTAACATTATTCAACCTTTTTCCCTTTCTTCATCTAAATCATCATGAGTAACTAAAACCTTGCAAGACATTGCTCTGTGCTAGGGATGCATGGTGGAGCCTGTTTGTCTTTTGATACAACTTGTAGACATTCCAGAATTACTTCAGGAAAACTGCCCAGTTAAATAGCACTTTTTCTTTTCCTCAGACACCACACAAATAATGAATACTTCATACTGCTTAAATCTTATTACTTTAAACAGGAGAATCGGTAAACTTCACTAGTAGAGGTGGAATTTCTCAACTGACCTAGAATGAACCTTCAAGGGCTCCAGAGGGTTTTTTTTTTTTTTTTTAATCGTAGGAGGCTCATAAAACTGCGTTCATTCACTCAACAAGTACCTACTGATGCCTATGATGTGCCGGGGAGAATTCTTTATGCTTGGGATTAAGTGGTGCAGAAAACAGATGAAGTTCTTGTTTTTGAAGAGCTTATAAAGTTGGGATAAAAACCCCCCAAAAGTACATGTATTCATATATGTACATATTTAAGTGCGTGCTGTGATGCTAAATACTATAAAAAATGACAAAGTAGACTAAGTGGAAAGAGCGCTATAGAGTGGGGTGGGGCAGAGCTGACACCGGTGTGTGGAGGAGTCTCACTGGTGCTTTTTTCTGTAGGGAGGACAGAGAAAACCACACGAGAAGGAGAAATTTGAGCAGGGAGATGAGGGAAGTGAGGGAGCCAGAAACATGATTGTCTGTAAGTCACATGGAGAAAAAAGGCAACTTGCAGGACGAGGAAAGGCCAGTCAGCCAGTGAAGGAGGACTAAGAAGGAAGGCAGCAGGAGTGATCTGAGAGGCATGTCTTCTGGGACCTTGGAGGCCAAACAGGACCTTAGGGCTGTACTTTGAGTTAGATAATTACTGGGGAATTCTGAGAAAGCAGTGACATAAATGGATTTAATTTTTTAACACACTGCTCAGCTGCAATGAGGGGAGTGGTGTTTGTGGGGTGAAGGGGTGGTGGAGTTCTAGGGCAGACTTCAGTGGGGAGATGCTGGAGGCCTGGACCAGTGTGGTGATGGGAAAGTGCTGGAAATGATGGGGTTCTGAATGGACTTTGAAGGCAAAGCCAGTATTGTCTGCTGAGACACTGGATAGAGATGTGAGAAAGACAGCAAAAAGGGTGATTCCAAAGGTTTTGGCCATAACACTTGGAAGAAGAGACTTATAATTAAGGAGATAGAATGGAGAGAGTGGGTTTTACAGAATTAACTATGAGTTTATGTTCAGTGAAC
This sequence comes from Scalopus aquaticus, assembly GCA_004024925.1. Lineage (NCBI taxonomy): Eukaryota > Metazoa > Chordata > Mammalia > Eulipotyphla > Talpidae > Scalopus > Scalopus aquaticus. The sequence continues at coordinate 129,541 of PVIJ01002570.1, read as the reverse complement.
TATAAGCTTCTGAAGGATTAAACTGGTAAAGTTTAAATTTGATTAAAAAGTCTACCATCATTTATAAGGAATTAGGGCGTGACCCAGCTCAATCCCTCCTGACACATATTTCTCCCACCTTTCCTGCTATAAGAACTTGAATTTTGAGAAGAGCTGTCTTGTGTCCAGCACCACCAGATGGGCTATGGTTGAATGAGTCAATCTTACGGTCCCACTTCCCACTTTCCCATCCTTCTTTGCAGCTAAGTGTGGTTGATCTAGGCCTGACTAAAGGAACTTAAGCTGAGTTGGCCAGAGGGTTTCCAGGAATACTTCAATTTTTCGTATAAAAGGAGAAAAATATAATAGATTTAGATTATTCTGTCTTGCCTGACTGGTGGGGCAGCACATGGCAAAACGTGGAGGATGAGTGACCACATATCAAGTATGGAGAAGCAGAGGGTACGAAGAGATTATGTATCTGATCATGAATTACATGAATCAAAAATGATAATGATATGACCTTGGAATTTTTTGCATTATGTGAAAAATAAACTCCCATTTGTTTAAACCACAGTAAATCAACTTATTGCCTTCAGCTAAATGCATTTCTAATAGTGCACTTACATACTGTTAGGTAGCACTTAAATAAAAATAACAGCTTTATTGAGACTTAATTCACGCATCATGAAAGTCACACTTTAAAGTACACCACTGAGTGGGTTTTAGTATATTCACAGACTTTTGAGTGATCATTCCCACTATCTCATTTTAGAATGCTTTCCTCATACAAAAGAGAAACTGTGTATCCATTAGCAATTACTCCAAAACTCCCGTGCCCTTGTCCAGCCTCTGGCAACTGCTAATCTTACTTTCCGTTTCTACAGATTTGCCCATTCCAGACATTTCATATGCTTGGAGTCACACAATATGTGGCCTTTTGTGTCTGTCCTTTTTCACTTGGCATGACATTTTCAAGGTTCAACCATGCTGTAGCATGCAGTAGTACTTTAATCCTTTTTATGGTCAAATAATAAAGCAAATAAAAAATGTTACTTACTGATGTCAAGGGCTTTGTGTTCTCCCACCTCTCATATTCAAACAGGAGAAACTTAGTAACAATTATTCTAAAAAAATATTTATTTCATGGAGTTAACTATTAACATTAACATGTCAATCACCTATAAAAAGATGTCACAGGGAAAAATAAACCACACAGCCATAGCTTGAAGTAATTTTTTGTTGGGAGAGTTCAATTGCAAATGCACATTAAAAGAATCAACAGTTGTTTAATAACACAGTTATATAACAGTGGCCCTGAGTTTGTAACGTATCTTAAGAAAGTCAGTGAGTTCATGGTTATCCACTAAAAAACACACAGAATCCATTATATCTCTCTTTGACAAGTTTGAACTTACAGTATGAAAGGTGATTAAATTTGTTCTCCTTTCTCTTTGTTATTGTTATTCCCCTTTATTGTTAATAAAGATAAAATCCAAGGGAGCGGACCTGAAATTTTTAATTAGAATTTTGAAAGTAAAGGTTAACTTGCCTCCAGCTCCTTGACGAGTCTATTAGCTAGTTCAATGGTGGTGTTGGTTTGGTTCACCTCTTCTTGACATTGAACTTTCTCTGCTATTGCTTTTTCAAATGAAGCTGTGATTCTGCTCAGATTTCTATCAAGATCCTGAATGAGAGTTGAAATTAAATCATGAGTCATTTTTAATTAAAACAGGAACATTATAATCATCTTAAAACATATATTACTTTTCAGTACATGAAATGAACCTCCCTTCCTCCTCTGACCTTTGTCCCTTCAGCACACTCATGCCACGGAAGAAGGCTCAGAGCTAATAAAGACATCAGCGCTGCTACAGGCTACCAGTTGCCCTGTGGTCTTCTCACCTTCCATCTGCACTGTGCGGAGGGTGGACGGTGACTGGGGGGAGGGGACAGACATGCCCTGTGGACTCAAACACACCTTGAGTGCACTGTCCCAGCCTCTTGTGCCTAAGACTCGTCCCCTAGTGCCAGCTTTGTTAATGGTAAGGGTCATCTTTTGTTTCTCCACCCATTGACTGTTCTCATTGGTCCAGAACTCAGGCAATGAAGAAAGGTGATTGAGCCCATTTAGACCTCAGCAACCTGACCTAGCTTAACCAATCAGATTTTCTCTTCTAGAAGTTTAGGACTGAAGCTCAAAGGTAAGTCATTGTCTTTAGCATCGAAAGATGTGGGAAGATATGTAAATTCTGGAGGACTTCATTTAGCGGGGAACCATCTTCTACTTGGGACAGAGGAAATTATTAGGAAGAAAGAGAAGGCATGAAAGGGACAATGAGAAGACACACAACCCTAAGAGACACCCAAAGACAATCATGGCAGTTTCCTGCGTCCTGGAACTCTTTCCTCCTGAAACCTAGTTGCATTGTTTCCCATGGGTATCTGATCCACAAATCTGTGTCTTCTGCCAGCATTTATGAAACTGGGAAGTTAACCTGCCAGCTTGCACAGAAGGCAAAATCTTGGTTCTTTCAAAGTTCTATACTCGCAGGTTCTAGAAGTAAGTAGAGTAAGGAAGGAGGGGCCTCAACCCGAGGACCCTAACTTACCAAATACCCTAAACCAGTGGTTTTTAAGCTTCAATGTGCACCAAAACCACCTGCAAAGCTTGGTAAAATCCAGACTCCTGGGATACCCCAACAGTTTCTCATTCAGTAGGTCCGAAAGTCTGTATTTCTAAACAGTTCCCAGGTGACCCAGATATTACTGCTGCTTTAGAGAACGCACCTAGAGAACACACCTGGGACACCACCGCCCTAACGAGACTATGGGTTTTCTTTATGGCCATCTTCAGGCCCTGTGTGTTTCGGAAATAGGACTTTTCTTCTATTCCAGTTCAGCAATTTCTTTTTTACTCACCCTTCAAAATGAGGCTATTAGATTGAAACTAGAGATAAAGACTCAAAAGAACCAATGCACACAGACGAACCCTGGTATGAATCAATTTCCATTGCAGCACAGCTGCTGAAACCAGACATATTCCTACTTTGCTAGGCAATAGGAGGCATAGTATCAGGAGAAGAGAAAACCTATGAGGAGAAATAAGAGGCTGGAGAAAACAAAGGCAAAGTTAGCAAAACAGTTTCATTTCACTTGGGCTGAAACCTTGATTTGATCGTGCGCCGCAGACAGCAGCGATGCAGAGGTACTCCGTCCTTGACATGAGACCCAGGCGGTCTTCAGGAAAAACTGAATCTTGGTGGGAACTGTAACCAGAGATTCTGGTGCATTAATAACTACTCTCTGGAGCCTCATTCTTGGGCTCTTGGTAGGGTCCTTAAAGGACAAGTTCTTCATAAAGCCATTTTCACTATTACACTATGGGTTTTTTTTCTCTGTACTTGCAAACTTAGTTCTGTGGTTTACTGATATGCAAACTTATGCATTTATTGTGAGTCTAGAAAACAATGGATGTCAGCTAGCCTTTTTAGCTAGTTACTGTCTATGTCCAAAAGAATACTTGTTCTGTAGCCACAGAGTCGAGTCTTATGGGTGTCATGCGACTGTCGAACAGTCTTATCAATTTCTCTATCAACATTAAATTGCCTACACTTTACATAAAGCAATAGATAGGCATTACATAAAGTAACAGACAGGCATTTTCTCTAAAGGTATTAGTCGACTTGGGAGAGTTTTGATCAAGGAATGAAGGTAATTTTTATAAAATGACAGTTGACCCTTCAACCATATGGACTTGAAACTGAGCAGGTTACTTATTCATGGACATTACTCAATAAATACAATTGCTCCTCTGTACCTGTAGGTTCTGCATTCACAGATTCTACCTACTTCATGTTGGTGGATATTGGGGATCAATTATAAGACACTTGAGTATTAGGGATTTTGGTATCTGAAGGGAGTCCTGAAACCGACACTCACAGATACCAAGGGACCACTGAAAATTAAGTTTTGGGGGACTCAAAATTTATTTTTTTAAGATTTATTTTTTTATGCATACAAGAACTGGGGTGCAGGCCAGAGGTGTTGGGGGTAAGAGGATTCACCAGAGACAGAGTGGGGAGCAGAACAGGTGGACTGACTGAAGTACACTGCTGAGGGGAGCAGTGGGCAAGGCAGGAGAGGTTTGCTGCACCATGTGGGAAGCTCCCCGGCTGGGGATCGAACTTGTGCTGCAGTGGCTGCCTATAGCTCCATAGTGCTGAGATTTAACACCTTGCACCACCAGGGAGGCCCAGACTCAAAATTTATACTCAAATTTTTGACTATACGGGGAACCTCATGCTCTTCAAAGTTAAACTGTTATGTATTTTTATTCTAACTATATCTAACTCAATTGTTGTTATTGCTACCTTTTCTTTCAATAGTTGTCAGGTATTTACTGAATGGTGTGCTGGGTGCGGCAACGGAAATATGTGCTAACTGGACAGACAGGGAGAGGTGGTCAAGTCAGCTGGGCGAAGAGACGGACTGCCAGAGGAAGTAGTCTTGAAAGGTGAGGGGATGTAAATTCTCTTGAGAGATGCTGACATTTTACATTTCCTAAGGAGAAGCTTTTAAGGTTATCAACCACCTTACTAAAATAATTTCATTTAAAAGATGCCTTATAATTAATAAATAGTAATGAGGAAACAATTAATCCCTTGCTGGTAGATAAAAGGAGACAAAGCTGTGGGCTCCACAAAGGAAAATGATCTTACTTTTCTTTCAAGAACCTGCCAGGAAATGTGGGAGACACTCTCTCATGGAAAGTGACCCCTCCCTTTTTGTTTCTTGCCAAATTAACAAGTTGTGGCCCCAGATGCTGAACCAGAGACATCCCTAGTTCAAGTCTTGCTCTACAAAAAGCCTGGCCTGGCTGCCTGGCCACTCCTGGGCACCGGAGACCAGAGTGGTTGTTGCTAAGATCATGGGCTCATTAACCCTGGGCAGGATTTACTCCGACACAGGAACATCCTCCCCTTCAGCTTCCACAGTCCCCAATCTCTCTACGCACATGATCTTCAGACCAGTAACTCCCAAATCTACATTCCTGAGCCAGGCTTCTCTTACCAACTCCAGTTCTGACCCCCGAACACCTACACATAGGTTTTCTGCAGGAAGGGAGCAGACAGACATTTTGAAGCACTTACTGTATACTTGCACTCTGAATATATCAGGACTGATACAATGGAAACCACCTCTAGGTAATTAAAGCTGAAGGGAATTTCTAGGAAATTGGGGGTAGGGATGGGGAATCCTTGGAGAAAGAAAAGGTGGAGAACCACAACAGGGTTGGGGGGCAGAAGCTGTTAACAGTCTCATCTGGACACTGACCCTAGAACACATGAGATTTGCTTTCAATCATTTTATTTTTTTGCTATGATTCAAATTCTAGTATAAAATAGGCCAAGCCTATTATATATCTAGTTTTTGGCAAGGAGAGGGAAGGACACCAATAACCAAAGCCCCACCTGAGTATCTCCAAGAAGAGGTCATTAATTCCACAAAGATAAAACAGGCTGCTATCACCCAGAGAAGGTAGGCTGCATGCTAGGTAGCCCAAAAATCACAAATACTGACCTTGAGAGGCAGTTGTTATTATCATTATGTTGCAGAGAAGAAACTAAAACTCTGAAGGTTTTCCTAAACTGCCAAGGTTATACGGCCTCAGCATTCCAATTGCATTATACCACCTTCTCAGCCACCTCAAACTCAGCAACCCTGTATGCCTCCCCCTCTCCTTCTCAGCCTCTCCATCAGCCAGCCCTACATCCACCCTGCCCTATCTTTCATGGCTGCTCAAGCCTTAGTTTTGAAGCCTCACAGGACGTACTATGTGCTTTGTAAGGTGCCTTTCTTCCTCTAGACTCTTCTCTTCTTCCATCTTCCATTCAGTTGCTGAAAAGCTAGTTTTAACATGTCCTTAACCTATCAAAATCTCTCAAAGACTCAATATCACTTGTCCAATAACATTTAAATTCTGTAATATGAAATGCAAAGAAGGCTTTTGTTCAACTTTGCAAGTTCATATGTCCTTACCTCCTGCTATTCCTAGCTTTCCCCAGTTGTGGGTGTGCTAATCTAAGTGGCCTGTTCAGCCACCATTTTTGTTACCTGCAGTTCTGCATTCCCATACAAGGTCAGAACTGCTTGGTCAATCAGTTATAGGAGCCCAACCTTACAAGGTGCCTTTCAAATCAACCAAGAGCAGAAAGCTTGATCGCCCTGGGAAGGGTATGCATCACGAGGTATGACCAGGAACACCCAGGGGGCCACTGACTGCTGTATGACAAGGGACCCCAGAAGCCGATTAGTGGAATGCTTTGTTGATAAGATTGGAACCATGGCTGGAGGTCTGGGGTATGGTTTGATTACAACACTTGGCCATCAAGCAGATAAAAATTATATGCCCCTGAAGCCCTAGATGACATAAGCACATTTTCAGTTTCACCCATCCTTTTCTCTTTGTCCTCCTACCCCATGTAACCACTGCTCTATGATTAGTCTATCAATAAAAAGCCCAGGAACTTTTTCAGCAGCATCCTGCATTGTGTAGCCTGCTCCACGACTACTGCTTATTTCTTTATGCAACACCCAAATACTCATCTTAGTGCTCTGGCCTGCTGAGATGCTTCAAGTGTACCAATTGTTTCTTCTCTTTTTTCTTTATTCTCTGTCAGAAATACTGTTCCTAACCTATTCCCGAGTTACTTCTAGGCCAAGTAAGAACCCACATCAAGTAACCTTCTTTACTATAAAACTTTCCCTAATTTCTCCAGGCTTTTTTGATATTCCTATTGTTTCCCATCTCTCTCTCTCTCTCTCTCCCTCTCTCTCTCTCTCTCTCTCTCTCTCTCTCTCACACACACACACACACACACACCATCACAGATATACTTAGAACAATGGAATAGAATGAGCTACACATTTGTGAAAACAGTAATGTTTGGGACTAATGGTCCCCAAGTACGTATGATTTGCTAGATACTATGCTAAATTTTTCATATGAATTACTCTCACTTAATCCTTAAAATTCTACCTAAAAAATGCCTATTTTAATACTTACCTCACCGGTGAGGAAACAGGCTCACTAACTTGTGTAGGGTGAAACAGTAAAGAGTGGAGCCAGGATAAAAAAAGCCAAGCAATCTGGCTCGAAAATCCTTTCTTTGAATCTGCTACCCACCTTCTTCTACTACAGGCCGTGAAGTTTTTTAAGTGAATCATGGAAGTTTCCACCTTTCCAGTTCAGAGTCCAGCATATAACAGATTAAAAACATCTACCAGGGGCCTCCCCGGTGGCTCAGCGGTTAAGCGCTGCGCTGTGGAGCTGTCGGCAGCGGCGAAGCGAGTTCGACGCCCGGCCAGGGAGAATCCCACATGGTGTGGCAGACCTCTCCTGCCTCACCCGCTGCTCCCCTCAGCAGTGTACTTCTGATCTGCGTGTTCTGCTCCCCACTCTGTCTCTGGTGAACCCTCTCGCCGCCCCACACCTCTGGCCTGTACCCCACTTGTATGTATAAATAAAATAAAAAATCTTTAAAAAAAAAAAATCTACCAAATGAGTATAAATGCATGCATGCATGAAAGGTCAGGTTCTTTTCTATTTGGTAGTGCTTGGAGGTGGTCCAGTCTGAAGGTGGAATTCTAAAAAATAAAAAAAGTAGGCTGTCCCAACTCTTGGGAACTTTCTCAGTGTCATACTTTGCACTCACCTCAAGTTTCTTCCTGACAGCATCTAATTTTTCAGTAGCTGCAGTCAAATCTAAATTTGCCTGGGCTAATGCTTGGCGTTTTGGCTCCACATCACAGTAGACCTGAAAATCCATATGGGGTTTAATTCATGAGATAATAAAGATGCAGAGAGAACAATCATTCTATCTGACATTTGATGGAAGCTTCACATTTAAACTGTCTAATTCATGTAGCAAGTTGTTGTTTCTTAGCAATGGTATGACCTAAGGGCAAAGCCAAAATCCACATAGCTTCCCAAGTCCTCTCTAGATGTCCATCATTCATTCCTTTATTCTGGACATTAACATTACAATTATGTACATAACATGCTAGTAGGTCAAACGACATTAAGATTCTAAAATTAGTCTGTCATAAAATTTGTATATAATTCTCTAGTTACCAGTAATTGTATTATGTAGGAACTAAGGCTAAAGTTGTCATTGAGACTAGCCTTTAAGACGGAAAATAAGGTAGAGAAATTCTCTGAACCCAGAACATCCTCACACAGTATTAACCAAGTTTTCAATTTCTTTCTTTTTTTTTTTTAAAGTTCCTGGCCATCAGTTGTGTTATTTGAATGGATGACTTGAGAGTTTGGATCTATCAATTTCTCTCCTATTGGGGAGAGAGGAGGCAAATTAACCTTTATTGCCTATTTTATAGCAAACAACACAGAATACAGCCAGTCTAGTGCCATGCTTATCTTTTCATCAGTGGTACAAATAGAGCAGAGTGAGAACTGTCTTACGGAAGGAGGCCATGCACTGCAATGTGTCCATACTCCGACTCTACAAGGAATTCCACTAAAGACAGAGAAAAATCAATAGGGCCTTATTTCTGTGGATTTCCTTGTAAAAAGGATATAACCTGTTGTATGAAAATCATTTTGGGAATGACATTAACTTGGGATATTCAGTATTTGAATACTGGGATATTTGTATTTGAATGTAACAGACAGCATTCCAAGACGAAGACTGTTCTTCAGTGTTAAGGACCATACATTACTCCCTTTATACATTCAGCATATGGAACACAGTTGGTTGAAAATAATCATTTGATGAACAAATGACTAAACAAAATGTTAACCTGTCTCTGTTCTAACTGGAAGTATAATGAATCTAGGCCAAATACAGGGAAAAACGTAATTATCGTTAAAATACTAAAGCAAAAAAAACAAAAGGTTACTTCTTTATCTCATTAAGTTGAATTTTTTGCTTTGAGAGGAGGGATTAAGTTTCATTAAACAAAAATTCATACTTGCAGGTGTTTCAAGTCAATATGAAATTAATATTTTGACATAAATATAATTAACCTATACAAGTTTTCATTGAATCAAATTAATTGCGGTTATTTGATCTAGGATAGCTGATCACTCTACCCTAAAAAGAGTTTCCATCATTTCAAATCTCTTCCTTGTATATTTTTCTCTTTAATCTGACATATTTGTGTCTCTTTCTTAGGACTTTATCTTATTCAAAAATATTAAATGTCAAATTAACATTTTTGCTAGCATAGAAATTAATGTTTATGACCCTTTATGAACAACACCTATAAAACCTTTAGATTGTGACTGATACCTCATAGAATTTAATAATGTTGATGACCCAAGCACAAAGACCAGCTGCTGCAAAAGATTTGGTCCGAATCAGGTTTGGGTTGAACTCCGGATCTTTCAAATACTGCTCATTTACCACTTTCAGACAGTTTTCTGGAATGTGCTCTTTGTCATAGTTAATTAATGCTTGCAAAAAATCATCAACCTATAAAGCAAAAAGACTTATTGCAATGAACCCCTTTTGGCTGCAGAGAAAATTCCATGATCAAAAGTTAAAATCAGCTTTTAGGACTCACATGACAAAGGGAAAATTGGCAAGCTGCATTTATCCTACTGTTTGACTTTTTTGGTCTTTAGAGTATGAAGTTAGAATTAGCAATGGACACTTTTAAAATCTCTTCTATCCCAGGGTAAAATATTCAGTCCCTCACAGGAGGCATTCACATTTTGAAGAAAAGCAGAAAAGGAAAAAAAACACACACACACATACCCAAAAGGCCTTTTGCTACACCTTCCTTTACATTAGAAACACTTTTCCATCATAAGAAATCCCTGTAATTTTCTCCCTCCTACACTTAACTGCTTCCATAATTTTGCAAATAATTAGCAATCGTCCAACAACTGCTGCTGTTGACTTAGGTATATTGTAACCCCAAGCTAACTCCAATGGGCAAACAAAAATTTTAAGTCTCAAGAACATAGGGCTGATTACTCCCAGAGAACAGGATTTCTTTTGATTTGAACACCTTTTGCTGTCAAGTACAAGCACAGTACTGCAAACAGCAGTGAAACTGTCATGATTTTCATATTGCCACGATGTCTGATACCTTTCCCATGAAGACTTTAGCTGCTGTCCAACTTCGGTCTTTGGGCACTCTGCCCCGGGGAGCCAGAAGGACCATCACCGCCGCAGTGACATTGGTAACCGCGTTTGGGGGGTTGGGAAAGACTTTCAGCTCAGTGAGATTGACCTAAGGAGAAACACACAGGCAAGACCAGGAAGGGTCTGGAGAAGTGCTGCAGTCAAGCTGGGCTTCAGTCCTCCTACCTTGCTGTTTCATAAACGTCTTGTGGGGCAGTCTTTCCCTCCGACCCAGAGATTCCATCTGGCACCCAGGGAGGGTCAATTCGCACAGATCACTTTTGTGATGCTCTGGAAACATCACTGCCCTTTTTTACCTCCAAGAAAAATGATTCAGCTGGAAAACCATTCCTGCTCACTGAGTTCAGGGATTTTAGAAACATAGATGTTTTAAGGATTTATGGGATCTATTTCATCTACATAATTTATTAGCATTTTCACTCTCCTGGAAATTGTTTAACAGTGTTTCTTAGCTCTGTTTTTCTGCTTTACATGCACAACACTACAGTTGTCTGAAATCTACTTGCTGCCCTAGTCCTCAATCCCCTCAGGTGAGAACCTTAATTTACCTACCAGACAGCATTAATGGTGTAATTTACAAGTATAAGGACAAATATATTTGGCAGGAGTTAGTACTCGTAAGAAGTTCACGTAGATCCATGATACATGATTGAAAAAAAAGTATTTCCAGTGACATTTTATGACTATGTAATATACTCTTACTTATAAAACCTTGTCAAATACTGAACCTAATTCTGTGGCATTACCACAAGCTGCCAATTTATTTGGGGGAATGATCGCAAAAGAATGAAAAGGTTGCGAAAATAAGAGCAAAAGCAAAGACTTAAAATATGCTAGTGATGCTGAGAGCTCTCTAACCAAGATTCCTTTGTCATACATAAATATCATTTATAAATATACTAGCTTTATATTTGTGACATGAATTTACTTTGGTTAAATAATATAGTCAGAGGAAAAATTTGCAATTGTAGAGAAGTACATATAATATAAAATTCCATTGCTTAGAAGGAAAGAGGAAAATACAAAATTCCATTACTCAAGAGATTGACAGATATTATTGTCTGTTTTTTCCAAACTCCTTTTTTGTAAGCAGCAATGTTAGCGATAAAAGGCTAATTAGTCATAGACATTATTTGATAATCTGCTTTATTTACTTAGTGTTTATGAACATCTGATGTTGCTAACTAGTATTCAATATCATTCTGACCGCAGCAGAGTATTTGGATGCATAATCAATCACGGTATACTTACGTTCTTTCAAATTTTTCGATTTTATATTAACACTACAAGAAATATCCATGGGGGTAACTCTTTGCTAATGGTCAAAATACTTAAAAAATGGATAGACTATTTCTTTGAAGAGCAGGGAAGTCTGAATCCTTTGCTCATTGGAGTTTAATCTTAAGAACTTCAGGCCTAGTGATTTCCTGGGATTCTCACCAGAAGCCTAGAAAAACCTGAGGATAAGACTGGTGGCGGGCTATTAAAATAACACTGCCCACAATTCTACTTTCCCTCATGCTGTCCTTCCGGTGATCACATGTTTTCTCTTATGGGAATCTGAACACCCTCAATGAGTTTTTACTAATAGTCTGAAGCTAGAAAAAATGGTGCAGAACAAACCTAGGTATCTTTGTTCCCAGGCATGTTTATTTTCATATTTGGGAGGAAATAAAGAATCTCCCAATTAGTTCTTAAAGCAACACATAATAGAAATAACTGGACTTGAGTCCAATTCAATTGCTAACAAGACTTGCCTATCAGCCCCCTGGGGTTGGGACTGTTCAAAAGGTGGCTGCTTGCTGGAGTGACTGGACAGACTGCTGGACGGGAAAGGACTTTGACTCTAGTGATGACCTTCCTGGTTTGCTCCAACTTCAATATTTTATGAGTCTTTTTTTCCTTTTTAAGAAGTTTTTAAGTTGGAGGACTTTAGTCTCAGTTACTCAAACTCAACCCTTAACTGTAATTTTGAAGAAACCCCAGGAGCCAAGAGATCATCTTACCCGGTTGAGGGTATTGAGTGCGGCTGTGGCGGCTACCAGCGCAGGCTCAGCCTTGAGTAAATTGACTTCACACTCTCTTTGTTTCTGGGTCACTTCCATCTGGATGGCTGTCACCTAGCCAAAGAGGAAAGGTGAGCGTGTGCATGGGCGCACGCGCACGAACGTGCGCGCACACACACGATCATGGTAGGTGTCTTGATTGAAAAATGCAGGTTGACTCAGAAGTACTGCTCAGCAGTTTGCCCATATTTTGAACAAGTGAGTGACTTGTGGGAAAGATTAATTTCCCTTCAGTTACAGTGTCCACAAAATTTTGTATTTACTCAAAATACACAACCACAAATCCCAACACAAATGTATTCAAATATCAAAATGCTCCAAGTAGGGCTTTCACTAATAAAGTGCCGCTAGTAATAAAGGCAAAATCAAGCACTTCCTCTGTCCTCCAAATTAAAAATTCTCTAGTCTCCTGAACAAGTAAAAACCCAGGCTGGCTTAGTAACCTAGATCACAAAATATTCTTGCTAACATTCTCTAATTTTTGCTAACATCAGCCTAACTGACATGTTGGCTATCTTTGAAGCTTTTTGGTTCAACTGGCTTAAAACTGTTCTAATCTGCATATGTTTAACCATCAATAGGATGATAGGATTTAAATCTTTCTTTTTAATGATAATCTATTTTTTACTCAAGTAACATTGCATTATAATGTAAGTTTCAGGTGTGCATCCTTGAGAATCAACATATACACAGATTACATTAAGCTGGCTGCTAAGCATCCAGTTCTATCCTTCACTGTATATTGTCCCCTTTGTCCTGATTTACTCACCTTCCCTTTTAGTAGCCACTAAATGGTCTTACAGTTCAAAACTTTATTTTTGTTTTACTTTGTTCATGTGTTTTCTCTACATACCACATATGAGTAAACCATACAGGGTACATCTGGCTGTGTCTACTTTATTTCACTAAGCAGAATCCCTTTGGGGTCCATGCCAATGAATGGCAGGATTGCATCTTTTTTTAAAGAGTTGAACAATATTCTGCTGTGTATATAGGCCACAGCATCTGTATACATTTGTCTGTCAATGGGTACTTAAGTTCTTCCAATTCTTGGTGATTGCAAATAATGGCTGCAGTAAACATGGGGACACCTGGACCTCTTCAAATTAGGGTTTGTTTTTTTTTCCCAGGAAAATACCCAGAAGTGGAATAACTGGCTCATATGCAAGTTCTTGGAGGTTTTAAAGATTATTAGTTTCTTAAGGAAGCTGCTAAAAATCTATAGCTACAATAGTAAGGTCTGTCAGCAATGGAATAATGGCATTCCTTACTCATGATGAGGGATGGTTCCTGTGTGATGGTGATTGTGGAACATTAGTATGAAGAGAAGTGTAATTCTTCAGATGTGTTTGGAATGAACAGATTTCACTACACCATAAAATCAAACACTGCTCACAACAAATCATGTTGTATACTACAGCTTTATTAGCAGTAATTATCCTTTTCCTGATTAACTATTTTTTCTGCTGTATGAACATAATTGGTTCAGGGTAGATATGTGATCTCCTGCCAACACATACCCAGCTACTATTAATGTAAATAAGAGAAATCTGTAAGCTTATTGAGAACTACTCCAAAACCACAACCCTCAAAAATTGCCAGGAATGGACCATAAAAACCAAATTCTACATTTTCAGGGTGCTAGAGTATACCTTGACAAACAAAACAGGATATGCGAGGGAGTGACTTTTTTTTTTTTTTTACCTCTGGTTTACTTTTTTTCCCCATAAAGATATAATGAAACTATAAGTGGTCCTTGTTACCATTTACAATAACATCATTTGAAACTGGACTCAGGGTCATAGATTTTTAGCACTAGAAGAAACCTTGAAGTTATTTCTCTTAAGTGCTGCTTTGTGAGACTAGGAGTTGCAACTCTTCTCTTGACCTCTTTACCGTTAATGGAGTATTATTCCTTTGGGTAATTTTTATAAACACAGAAATCTTGAACATTAAATAAAAGGTACAAGTGCAAAAAAAAATAAAGAAAAACACTCTAGGTTGATCAACTTAATTCATACTCACAGTACTTCTCACCCTAATGTGCAACAGCACTAAGTTATGCAGACACTGTAAAAGTCAGTGTCTTGGCAAGCGTTGGTGTGCAGTTTCCTCTGCCCCGTGACTCCTGGGGAATGGCCAGCAAGGGTCAGCCTGAAGGAGATGGAGGAGCTACACACACTGCATATGCGTGCTTTTCCTCCATCCCTGCCAGCTAAAGCAGAGATTCTGCGCTAGCCCCATTCTGGGTACACTAGACCTTATCTATCCTTTCAGTCAAAAGCTCCTTGCAGATGGTTCATGAAATTTAGTGGTAGCCACATAGAAAGAATAGGGTCCTAATAACTGTAATCAGCTGAATTGTGTCCACTCCTAATTCATTTGTTAAAGCCTTACCCCCCCCAGTACCTCAGAATGTGACTGATTTGGAGATAGGGACTTGAAAGATGAAATAAGCCTGTTAGGATGGATCCTAATCCAGTATAACTGGTAGTCTTAAAAGAGGAAGAAATTTGAATACAAAGAGATAGCAGGTATGTGTGCACATGGAAAAGATGTGACCACACGGCAAGCAGGCAGCCAACTACGAGCAGGGAAGGGGTGTTGGAAAGGAGGAAACAAACATGCAACACATTCTTCTAGGACTTCCAGCCTCCAGAACTGGGAAATAATAAATTTCTATTATTAAATAGAAATATTGTGCCTCCCAGATTGTGCCTCTTTGTTATGACTTAACCAGCCAACTAATACACTGCTCTAACCTGGTTTCAGACTGTAAGAAATTACTCTGGATGGGTGAAGGAAGTCAGAGTACAAACTTCCACTTGTAAAATAAACACAAAATGAGTACAGTATGACACACCATTAACAATGTTGTGCTGCATATTTCAAAGTTGCTAAGGGAAATCTTAATCATTCTCATCACAAGAAAAACATTTTTTTTTTTTTGTAGCTGTATGATGATAGACGTTAACTAGATTATTTTGGTGATCATTTTACAACATAAACACAGGATATTGTGTTGTACACCTCAAACTAATATGTTATAAGTTAATTATAATTTAATTTAAAAAGAAACATGGAAATTAAAAAAGAAGAAATTCCTACAGTCTTCCAAAGTCCAGTCCTACCTACATTTAGAAAAGAAATACATATGAAAACTGAAGGCCATCCACAAGTCAAGGGATTGTTTAGCCCTGGAATTTAAGAAGTACTTCAGCTCATGAGGATTCCATTTCATTCAACAAAGAAAGCAGTTTGAAAGAGATCAGACAGGATCCTTACAACTTTGGAACTGATAACTTGAAGACTGAAGGACTAATTTTTACAGACTTAATTGTACGTGTGTTACCTGAAGTCACTGCCAGCAATGCTAGTGGTTTGAAAGCTTCTTGATTATTTTATAAATTTGAAGCCACAGTTTCAACCTGCTTCTGGACACAAGTTGTCAAGATGCACAGCAAGGCAGTCTCTACACCCCAGTATTTGTTTAGCTATATTAAAAGTGGCAAAGTGCTTTATAAGTTATGAAGCATAACTCTTTAATTACTTCTCATGGATTAAGGCTTAAGACCCTAATTTCATCAGCTCACAGAGTCACTATATACCCCTTTGAATAACTGCACAGAATCTAGCACACTGCTGAACACATGACTATGGGGGCCTGTAACACACCCCCAGTTGCTGAAAAATGGCTTCACTTTACAAACAGACCTTCCCCCTCTGACCACCTAAATTACAACAGTTCCCTCTAGAATTGGACTTTCAGTGGTGAACTTAATCACTTTCAGTGGTTTTATGACTACGCACACCTGAAACTTAGGTTAAAAGCAATGTTACTTCAATAAAAAAAAATTATAAAAACAGATTCTTGTTCCATTACCATGTCTATTTTACTTTTATCATAATCCTTATCAATACCTCAAAATATTTTTTCTATCAACATGATACCTGTCTCCTGTCATTCTTCTCCATTATAACGGGAGCACATGAGGGCGTCTTGCATGTCTTATTGCTTAAAAAGCCTAGAACAGTGCTAGGCAAAAAACAGGCACTCAATGTTATTTATAATTAAGCTTCATGTATAAAATGGGAATATTTGTAAATATTTTTATTTCTGGTATGAGTTAGAAGTCAAAAATAGCATGTATTTTTTTCATGTTTCAAGAACTTTGTGAAAAAACCTGTCAAGGGAGTTCTAATTTGCTAAATCCTCTTTTCCCCTTTTGTAAGGCTAATTTTGCCTTAGGAATTCACATGCAAAAATATCTTTAAAGTACTTTTAAGATCTCTGAAAAGTATCTGCACAGATAGATTATGGTATAATAATTACTAAAAACCACACATTTGCGTATTGCCTGAGAAATAGTCCCTGCATGGAAATAGCGATGACAATCTACTATGTGTGATACCCAATTGCTTAATATTGTAATATACTTTTAAAGCCATCCTCCACTTAACTGAAAACTCAATAGAAAATGAATTAGGAATTAGGTATTCACTGGACATGTAAATGTATCTTATTTTTCAACTTCAAAAATTTGAAAGGAAACTGCCCTCCTACATTTCTTAGCAGCACTATTTATAATAGTTAAGACATGGAAAGAACCCAAATGCCCCACAACAGATGAGTGGATCAAAAAGATGTGATACATAAACACAATGGAATATTACTCCATGATCAAAAAAGATAAACTGCCATTTGAAGCAATATGGATGAAACTGCAAGGAAATATCAAAATGTTAAATGAAATAAGCCAGAAGGAGAAAGATAAATACCAGATGATTTCACTTATAGGTGGAATATAGAGTAATCAAACAAAGGATCAGAGAAAGACAAACTTTAAAACTGACACCTGAAAGCAAACCACAGATCAAAGGCATCCACGAGGAGAGGGAAAGGGAAAAGAGAGGAGGGGAAGAGGAAAGAACAGGATGGGGAGACAAGGAGAGCCTAGAGGACTATGGGGGAGGATTATAGGTGTTTTGGTGGTGGGAAAACAATGGTGACCATATCTGAAGGGAGAAATCCTATACTGTGAAAAAACAAATAAGGATGTAAAATAATGATATATCGTTAATGAAAAAAAAATACTAAAAATTTTAAAAAAACACATTTTTTCAAAATTGATTTAGAATTTCGATTTTAAATATATTTTTCAGATGCTTAGTTGTGCAAACTAAAAGCAAATCTGATCAAAGTACATTAAAAAGGAAAAACAACTCAATTGTCTATGAATGAATGGTGTCTTCACAAGAAATATGTATTTTCTGGTATCATAAAATGCAGAGATAATGGTATGATGGCTATTAAGTCAATGACTAAAGAGTATTAGCAATATATACTTTTTTAAATTAACTAAATCCTGGTTATAATCTTTTGTCTTAAATAGGATAATCTGTCTCATGAATATACATTCACCGAATTATTAAGCAAGTATTTGTTAAATAATTGTTTACTATGAAATTTCTTTCAGGAAATAAAATACACATAGAAAAAAAGTACCTCCACCATTTGTTGCAGAAGTTTTAGTAAAAGAAGATAACAAAAGAAGTTATATATTTATTTCAGAATTGTTGGAAACCTTACTACAAAGAAAGTCAATCTATAAAATCTTAAAAGCAATTGTTTCCAACAATAAAATATAATACAGAATGCCAGGGCCTCCACTGAATCAAAAAGAACAAATTTAGCTTAGGATTTAATAATAAACTCAAGTTGTATTATTAAAATGCAAAATTTGAAAACCATCTTGCAGAGTGCCGGAATGGGCTTTGTTAACAATTGAGTTGTTCAATTTGCCTAAAAACTAAAAACCTTTAGAAACCTCAGAGGTGACTTCATGACCTTTACTGTATTACAAATAGGCCTGATGTTCAAGATCCACATCCATTATATGCTTGAATGAGCTCAGTATTTATTGTTCTTTCATATCATTAAAAGAGCTAAAAGGTTGGGAAAATGCATAATGTAAAGAAAGGTCAAGTGGTAATCATGGTGTGAAATGCTGTTACATGTGTAACTATAATAATTCTTTAGATTTTATGCTCCCTGGAGAGGAAGTTGTTCAAAATTGTTCACCTACAAAGGTTTATTTTGTGCTAAATATAGCTCAGCACTCTAAATGGTGGAATTAGCCTGACCTTTCGCTCCTCAGCATCAGCGATGGCCTTTTCCCGGCTCACTCTCTCTGTCTGAAGCCCAATCTTTGTGATCAGAGCTTCAGCATCAAGATTTCTCAGTTGCAACTCGGCTTCTTGAGAGGCAAGTCTGGCTTTTAGATCTCCCACCTAAAAGAAAAGTCATTATTTTGAAGTCATTTGCCTTGATAACAAATATAAGGTGCATCTTCTATTTGAAAATGAATCCAGGGATCCTGAACAGTTTGTATTTTTTTTTTAAAGATTTATTTATTTATACATACAAGCTGGGGTACAGGTCAGAGGCGTGGGGCGGTGAGAGGGTTCACCAGAGCCAGAGGGGGGAGTAGAACAGGCAGATCAGAAATACACTGCTGAGGGGAGCAGCAGGCGAGGCAGGAGAGGTCTGCTGTGCCATGTGGGACCCCCACATCGCACGCTGCTCCACAGTGCAGCGCTCAACCGCTGCGCCACCAGGGAGGCCCCAGTTTGTATTTTTTTATCCTTTTCTACTGTGATTTGGTACAATCCTATGTGTAAAAATGCAGTCCCATTTTCCCCACTGTTTCAGAATAAAAATAAACTTTTCCATAAAATAAAGCATCTTCAGCACCAACTATAATAGAAGTTTATCTTCTCAATCTTTGCAGTTGGGAAGCACCCACAGGGGTCCCCACCATTGTAGATGGGTCTCCTGCCTTTCTGGTCTCATGGAACTCATGCACAAGGGAGCGGAGGCCTTAGGAAGCTGTGCTTGGTGACAAGCTGAAGAAGCAGGCCTTGCACACTCCAGCAGAAAAGTGCTAGAGGCTTCACACAAGGTGAAGCCATCAGGACCCACTGGCTGTTACCACTTTACTTGGTCAACTGCTTATTTTCATCAAAATGTTCACAGATAGCTCTTACCTTTTCCCACAAAATATGAAATGGCCTCACGTAACATTCCACTTAATACCTAACTAAGAAGGGCAAACCGCCAGTGCCTTGTGTGTATCAGAACAGTGTGGTCAAAAGCTCAAGAACTCTCCTAGATTTCTAGTGTAGATATCTTAGAAAACCAGCCCTAGATGGTCCTTGTTGGCCTAAATAAGTTTACTCAGTTCTTGTGGAACTCAGTTTGCCTGAGGCATCAACAAATTAATCATCTAAAAATAAGAATCATTTCGTAAGTGAGGAGCTGATGAGAGTCAGAAGATCCTACTAGGTTTGTATGTTTAAGAATCACGTAAACAAAAGCAAGGAGAAACACTGGAGAGAAAAACACAACTTGGCTTTTAGAAACATAGGAAAGCAACTTTACATATCCTGATAATTAACTCTTCATTCCACTTATTTTCCTGAATTATAATTTTTTTTTTAATCATAAAATTAAGAGTAATCCTAACCATCAATTTTGACTCAACAGCTAAAGGCACTTCAATGGTTCCATCTTGTGGACCAAAACCCCACTACAATATCCAAGTGACCCTGGGATGCCCGTCCCTCCCCCCCCACCCCAGTTTATTCACATTCTGCCTAAAAGGCATGATTATTACTATGACTGCGATCTGACCTATTATAGTTTAAAACTGATTTTTCAGCCTCTCTATGAACTCAAAGTAACACTGCACGTGACATTTGCTTCTCTGCTCCTTTTAGCTATGTGAAATTTGTCATGTGTTAGGCCATAACCAAAAGAATCATCTAAGAGACTGGGAGGAAACTATTTTGAGCCCCAATTTCAGTTTCTAAGGAAGCTATTAGGTCTGAAATATTCAGTGACTCTAGGCCTGGATGCAAGGCCTCATTGATGAAGGAAGGTCACTATGATGACCTACACTGACATCCAGGGAAGCAAAATGTGACTATAAAAAGGGTTTATAGCTTTATTGCAAGGAATGCACTGCACTAAGTTTAAACACTTATATTTCCAATTGCACAGATAGCCGGCTCTACAGAGCTGCTTAAGGCAGACCTGTAGAGGACCCAGCTCCAGCAGGCAAGCATTTTACTCCTCACACCCCAATACTACACTCAAAGGCTTTCTTTCCAATTGTCCACACTGGAAACCATGCTCCCTTTCCTTGGTGAACTAATTTCAAAAACCCTTAAGGGTCTAGTAAATGTTCCAACCGTTCTTCTAATACTAAGAACGTTGCAAGTACAAACACCTAATGAAAAGAAAGCACCAACAGTCCTCAGTTTCTTTCTTGTATCTTTTTCTCAGACTTTCTACCTCTTGTTTCTAGCTGAGGGGGAGTAAGGAGTCCCCAAGCAGCCTAGAAGCTGTGGGTTGTCTGTCCCATTCTTCCCTCTTTCCCCGACCCCTGTCCCCATGATATCAATAGATCAGTGAGATGGTTGTGAGGGAACCACAGACTCTCTCTCCATCATCTTCCCCTAATGCCATGAACTGAGTTGTTAGTCCACATTTGGGAAGCTCTGTCATTCCCAAATGTGACAGTAACTTTTTTTCTGTGCCAAGGACTGCCCCACCAGTACTGACGGATCAGCTTGGGTGCCAACATTATCATTTTCTGGGGGCAAAGTCAACAGGTTAGGTTTGGGGCCTCATTCAAATGGACAAAGTTCTGAGACACAGATCTTCACTCATCTCTGAGCTCAACGGACACCTAGGAAAGGTGCTTACTCAGGAACAAGGTGTTAAATTTAAAAATATGGAGTTAGGTAGAGGGAAGAAAAAGAGGGATAAGAGATAAAGAGTATAAAGATAAAGTGTATATTAATAGAAGAGTAATGATATTCTTTGAAAGAAAAAGAAGGCTCTCAGCAACTGCTCTTGACATCAGTCTAAGAAACTGTTCCAGAAACCTTCTCACACTGGTTTCTCTTTCACAGTCACAGATCAGTGTTTCCCCACAGAGCCATGCCTTGTAGATGGAATGAAGGAGAGAGAAGCAAGCAGCACTCCGTCTGAGAGGTTTGAAGGACATGGCCACAGAGCGCTGCTTGAAAAGGTGCCATCAAATGGTCCCTCAACCAAATCTGATGTATTTCAACCTCCTAGATATGGGCACCAAGCCCGTTTGGTGAAAAATGATCTTTTGAAAGGTGAGAGCATGACCTGACAGAAAGAGAGGAAGCAGCCCCCTGGCCTTCAGGGGACCACCAGTGAGAATTTTCTTCCTTCAGTTCTAGGGCCTAGCTGGTTCAGAGAAAGGTTGAATCATTCTCCAAAGTCTCCATACTTTTTCTTCATTCTAATTCATTTTCCCTAGTCACAGAGAGGCAGTATTTGCCCATGGATGATGACAGTCTTTAGAGTAACACAGATCTGGGTTCAAACTCCATCCTCATTGACTCTGTGACCTTAAACTCATTAGGTGCCATGTTTAAAACGCTAGTAGCAACATCTATTTCATAAACTTGTTTTTAAACAATTAATTAGATGACACATGATGAATATCCTATATTAATTCTTTAGACTTATGCCTGGAAGTTAGAGGTCTGTCCTTCGAGGTAGCCGGAGGCTTTATGACTAGGGCTGAAGGCAGCCCTGGATATTTTTATCTAAGAGAAAGGGTGGCTAAAAGGAGTGAACAGATACCAAGTTCAGAGAAAACTGTTACATGTAGGGACCGCAATCTCAGCAATCCTTATCAGGAAATGATGCCCTTACTGGGAGGGTTGAGAACCTGAGGTCAAAAGGGATCCAAGTTCCATCCTCAGGTGCTAAAACCCAGAGCAGTCAGTGACAGGGGGGCTCCAGCTGAACCTGCTCGCTTCCACATCCCTACACTGCCCTGAGTCAGGCCAACAAGGGAAGGTCTGTCTCCAAACCAGCTGTGAGAGAAATCGGCCAATCCTTTCCAAGCATAGGAAAGGAACAGTGTGTTCTTTGTGTCACTAAACTGTAAATTTTGGCCCCAGGCATCTTATATAAATGGGCTAAAATGTTGCTTCAAAAGGGCACATTTCACTCAGTAATAACATCCTGGCCATACCTGAGAGGTCGTAGTTTTTAGCTTTTGGATTCCATTCACCAAGTGCTCTTTCTTCCGGGATACCTCTTCTTGTTTCTTCTTTAACAGGTTCTTGAACAGCGATATTAGTCCTAGAAAACTCTTTGGGGTGGTATAGTTGTGTCTTCTCTCGTTCTGGTAATACCTGGTACTCATCTCATTTACACTGGTGTGAACGTGTGCCATGAAAAGGCTAATGGAATCTTTTTCCAGTGGCTGTAAACATGAAAATAGTAATTCACAGGAAAGTCTTCCAAGTTAAAAATGCAATTTAAAAAAGAAAAATTAGCAAAATTCCAAGTTGTTTTTTTTTTTTTCCTAAAAGTCTGAATAAACTATAGTAGAATCTAGGAAAGTTTATTCAGTCTTTAAGGGATAGACATAGGATGAGAGGTGACAGGAAAGCATTCAGCTTTAGTAACTCTTCTTGCCAAGTAGGGCAAAGGGTTTTTATGTGCTCCACATACCAAACCCTTAAGCCAACATACAAAACAAGCACTGCTTTTTCCAACATGATTTTTATCTACCAAGTGTGCAAAACAGAAAAAGGAGAAATTAAGATACAGTAGTGTGAGACGTATTTTTGATGTTGCTTTCAAAATAAACTTTAGTCAAAGGGAACCAACAACCCTGCAGTCACTGAAAAAAAAAATTTTTGAGAATAACAGTTTGGTAAACAATCATGTGAAAACAATCTGGATGGTGAGGAATAAAATTTCTGGGAGAAAAATAATCATGATCATTTCTATTCTCATTTGAACCAGACAACAACAAAAATCCCAAATAACTCTTATTTGAAGATTTATTCAAGGAACCCCCATCACCCCCTCCTCCCACTCATCCAGTCTTTCCATTTTGTCCTCTATGACTTCTGAAGTAGTTAACTTTTTAATTTGTAGAGTCACATCTCCCTCATTTTAATGATTATTTATTGCAATCTGTACAAGATGAACCAGGTTCAATTAATCAAGGGAAGCCTAAAAATCAATTAATACGAATTAAATGAGCTACACCAACTCTTAGGAAAGTCACACATAATTTACCAAAGTGTTGTCAATAATGCTCTGACATCTCTGGGAAAATTGCACACAAGTGGCTGGTGATGCAGTTAAATGTTTCAAACCTGCGCCATTAATATCACAAGCAGGGGTGTGAGAAGAGGCTGGCCAAGCGGCTGCTGAGCAGGGTCTAAACACTTAGCTTTCCAACATCAAGAAAAATTCCTGGCTTTAAAATATGTCCACGCTGGATCGTTCTGCACATTGAAAATCCATAGCATAACTAAAATAGTATTTTAGAGCAAAAGTTAAATACAGAATGACACAAATCCTAAACACTCTTTTTGTCTGGTAGATCCAAGACATGTGTATATTATCAAACAGTGGGTCTGAAAATATAAATTTACAAGGAACTTATGTAAACGATGTAAATCATGTCCCCTGGGGAGGGGGTATCTTTAAAAGAGCTAGGCAGCAATATAACCATGGCAGAAATTCACTCCTGTCCTGTTTCATTTTAATGTGGGTGCATATCTTTCTTCAATATAGATAAATACTTCCCCAGCCAAGTGCAACCTCCTTACAGGGAAAGAAAAAAACAAGTACTCTGGCCTCCGCCCAACCATGATCCTTATGAGGAGGCTCCTCGGCTGCCCTGAAAAGCTCTCTTTAACAACAGTTTCATTTGTAAATCTGAGATGGAAGAAGTGGTTTCCGGTAGAGCTGGAAGTGGCCCGAGACAACTTGTCTCAATGGGGCAAAATAACTATTGTTATCGGGCTTAACAAAATGGCACAGCATGGGAGACTTGCGGAGCCAGGGAGCAGCTGGTTGTAATTCACACTGTTTTTCAGAAAACTCTAATCGTTCCAGAACAGACCTCTTTGATGACTGGTCTTCCCTGCATTCTCAATTTGTCACTTTCTCTTATGATAAGGTCAGTAGTGACAGCACTTCCTGACATTAACAGCTGTGGCTTTTAAAAGGGTCATTGTAGAACTACTAATTGCAGTAATTTCATTAGCATAAATTATTTATTCTGCCATTCATTTATCTCCAGTTTTCTTTTGGGGTGGGGGCAGCAGGGAGGAAGGGCTGCTGGTGCGGCACAGCGATGGCAACGCAGTGCTGTATTTTTCACTTTTAAAGATGCCAGTGAAAAGCATCGTTCCCGCTACATTTGGCCCCTTAATGAAAACCAGTTGATCCCATTCTGTAGTCACTTAGCAGCCAAATGTGCTGGAGGCAGAAATAAAAATAAGAGAAGCGCCAGTATCAAGTGGTTATCAATCCAAAGTTTCCCTGCTCGGAAGCTTTGGAAAACAATGGTGTCCAGGGCACAAGCAAAAGCAAAGATGAAACTCCTTTTTCCTCACAGGAAGGCAAAGTGTTTAATTCCACTCTCTCAGCTGGCTCACAGTAAACACCGAAATAAACAAATCTCTGCTACTTGGTGTGACAGTTTCTGGGTTGTGGCAGTGGCCGCCAAACCAAGCACCCCAGTCACCTGACTGAAAGCAAGTGCCCAGGATGACAGTAAAACGATGAATGAAACACCAGTATCAGAGGCCAGCACTAAATCAAGCATCTTCAGTGTTATTTAGGACTTTACACTTCTCAGAACCAGCTAAGATGACTATACTGGTCTGTAATTTTAAATTTAAACTGTCAAAGAGCATTGCTTTCAAGACAGGGAAGAAGGGCACACAAAAGAGAGGGAACAGAGGAACAAAAAGGTTTTCAAGTTTAACTTGGGATAATTTTCATACATAATGTCTGATACCTACAGACCATCCTGAGAGTTTCTCTCTGAATTTATTTCTATGTTAATTATTTTACGTCTTTATTGAGGTATAATTGATATATAAAACACTGCAAATATTTAATATCTATGTTACTTTTTAATATTTCCAGACTATGAAGTTATAAAATTATTTGTACTTTTTAGCTCCTTTTGGGGCTGGTAAAAGTTGGCATTAGATTAATTACATATTGTGATTGGAGGATTGTTTCATTAAATAAAGAAACTTCAATAATGTTCAAAATGAGTAGTATTGTATTTAAGCACCTCTCCTAAGTGCCTCTTAGTACTGATTCACTCTAAGAAAAACTCCAGGAGGCAGTGAGGGAAGCAGAGTTTGAATCCCAGGACTTGTATTAGATTTCCAGTTCTGTAAAGTTGAACAAGTTTCTGCACTCCCTGAACTTCCTTCAGCCCTTTAAAATATTTGTTTTCTTCCTTTCCTTTTTTTTTCTTTCAAAAAATAAAAAATTGGTGCAACAGTCAAGATCAGAAGACCAAAGGCTGTGGTGTCAGAGCCTCTTGGGTCCTTTACCTGCGGGGTGATCTTGTGCTCATGGCCTCTGTCCATTCAACAGTGTGACAGAAAAACCAGAGGTTCCTCCTTAGAAGGTTGGAATTTGAGGTAATAAGTAATGCAAATTTGGGGTGGTGACTTCTGCAGTTGGTGGGGGTAGCAAAACCATCAAGGATAGCACCAGAAAGATTACCACTTCCCCACAGGGCAGCCAGGAGTGCTAAAGGCAACACTAAGTTTTCTAAATTCCAAACTGGCATTTTGTTCTTGTTTGTTACTATAGCAACTGCATTTTTTTATTAGGCTGTCTATGCTTTTTATTTTTATTTTTTTGGCTTTAACTTTAGATATAAGTCCTGATCAAAGGTCAATTAATCTAATAACCTTCTAGATTTATTTCCTAAAAGACTAGGAAGCAAGAAGTAGTGAAAGGGGTATCTCAATGGTTCTCTGACAGAATATTAAAATGAAGAAGCAAAGACCAGGAAGAGTCTGAGGTAAGACAGAAGCCAGCTACTCCTCTTAGAGCAAGTCGACAAGGAGAAGCAGGAGAAGGTGTGGCTGGTTCTGGGGAGGCCAGTCAACACAGGAAAACCATAAGCAAAACTTGGAGGTTTTGATGGCTCCATTTGCCTTAAACTTTTAGCTTACCTATATGCCAGGCTCCTGGGTAGCTATAAAAACTGGGCCCACTTTTAAAGCAGAAAGGATTCCTAAGTTTAGATAACTGCAAAATATCCTGGGAAGCACCGACTGTGTTTTGCAATTCTATTCTAAATTTGGTTAACATGCAAAGAGCAAGAACTGTATGATGGACAGTATATTTGTGTGCATGTGTAAAGGAGAAAGTGGGCTGAAGAAGGAAAAAGCATATTAACAGCTACCTGTGCCTTTTCTCACTTATTTGGGTGTACCCTGGAGTCACATGAGATTTAGGTGCATTCAAGACAAATTTGATTGCATTTCTGTCTTGCTCTTTTAAGTGACTTTAACATTCCTCAGAAAGAGGCTATCTCTTCCAAATTCATAGAATTTCTACTGAACATCATTATCTTTCTGCTTTTCTGTTCACACCAGATAATTCTAATTCACATTTTGAAGAAAGAACCAGGCTAAAAACATTAACAGAAATGCTGCCAACCTAGCTATCACTGACAAAATATGGTTTACTGCTTTTCATGCTTGGCTTAACATTTTTAAAACAACCGACCAACCACTGAAGAAGTCAGTCTTTAAATACAGCAGTTATGCAACTTTCCTTGGGGAGAGGACATTTTTCATGATGGATTTAAGATATGGTAGCAAACTATGCAATTCCTATGTTACCAAACCCTGCCAACAAGTCTGAAATGAAGAGGTGCTGGTGTATGGAATAAATTCATTCCATGGAAAAAAGCTGATGGTGTTGAGCTTGTGTAATTGCTCTCAAGTCCCATCACATCAAAAGGACAGAACTGTATCTTGCTAGTTGACGAAAAGGCCTGCAAAGGAAAGGCTCCTCCACCTCGCTCAGCTCTTTATGCTACTCCTTCCAGTGCAAACCTCACACCTCATTCAACTCACTTTTTCATTTCCTTTCAATGTTTTCTCCTTTCATTAGGCCCCGCTGTCATGGCTGTGTATGGTCTATTTTGTCTTGAAAAGCAAAAATATTTTTAATACTCATCTCCCAATTTTTTCTTGAATGTTCCTTAATGGCATACACGTATTTCCCAGTAAGGCCTCCTCCCAGGGTGCTTCTCTCAGAGGACCTTTCTTTCTCCCCATCCTTCCAGTGCATCCTCCTATCTCCATTTATAAATCCCCTGTGAGGAGGTGTGTGTGTTGACACAAAATCTTCAGATAAATACCTACTGATACTGAAATGTCAAATTATTTTGGTCAGTCTGTTAGCTGTCATTTTGTTCAATACCAGGTAACAGGAAAGTAACACAAACATTTACTCAGACACACCCCTGGCTGCTGAGTGTGTACTGACTGAAAATTATACGTCAACACACACAAACCTGCTTGCCTTTAATGAATCCTTTTTCTGTGGCTAAAGGGGGTCACCTTGTATAAGTACCTCACACTTAGCAAATGAGGTCAATAATTAAGAAGTGCCTAAATTATGCTGATAACTTTCAATGGTGGAAATTAAAACTCAGAAAGTGATCAAATTAGTGCTCATTCAAAAAATTTAAAAGCTATTTTTGACCTTTATAGAAAAGGCACCACACATTTTTAAAAAGAACACAGACATGTTATACTCAAAATTATAATTACTGCTCCTGGGTAACAAATTAGGAAGGTGGGAAAGTGAAAAAAGCACACTGCACCGAAATGAAATCATCTGGCTAATTTGTTTGCAGGCATAATTCAGCTCCATTGAAAAGGCAAAGTGTTTTTTCAACTCCTCTTTGGCACTCAGCATCCTATAGGAGGCGTCATGACACCACCGGATAAAGCTCAGGGCCTGCCAGGAGCCGGCTGGACTAACACGATGCAAGTCCTGCTGCGTCCAGCAGATGTCAATGGTCACTGGCACATCGAGCTGCAGCAAGCAGTTTCCAAAGCAGTTCCTACTTTCACAGAAAGTCTGCACCAAAGTAGTCAAGGCAAGGACTTTACAAGCACTGGGTCAAACACAAACTTAAACCATGCAACTAGCTCTGGTTTCCTCCTATTTGAGAAAGTGACATTAAGAAGTAAAGTACACTGGTCCTTACTGCTTACTACCAATACCTGCCTGATACAAAGAAGTGGGTAAAACAGAATTTTGCTATCAAAAGATACATAGACTGGCTCCCCTCTGATAAGTGGTCATTCTGACCCCTTCTTGTAATTATTATAAGATAAAATAATGTCCTACATAATTCTAGTAATGCAGTGAACCTAGCAACTTAAGATATTTGTTAGTTGTGAGCATTATTTGTTATATTTAATGGCTTTCGAGACTTTAAAGTGTAAAATCTTTTGGTAGACTTTACCGAATACTAGTGTTAGTCTCTGTTAAACAGGGTAGCTTGGCCTCTTCAGGAAGACAAGACATAGCACTGCGGTGTTTCAGACAGGCTTTAATCACTCCTGCCCATGTATGCCACTTTCCTCCTCAGTTCATCACAACAAATTCACATACATTTCCCAAAATGGAAGAAGTGCTCTGCAGTGATCCCTGACAGTGAAAAATCACTTTAAAAAATAGGTTAATAGATTAAGATTATTCACTCTCTATCCACAAAAACCAGTTGCTGCTGCTTTTTTACTTAAGGTACAGGTGAGCATATCCAATGTTAGGGGTGAGAGGAAAGACAAGCAAGAGAAAGCACTTTCTGGATATGGAAAGAAGTGAAACAGAAGATATCATTTTCTTCATTTATTTCTAGAAAGGTTTTAAGTGTGAGTAGGCAGGGAAGGAGAGATGAAGTATTTGAGTATCATACAACCTCTATTATATACATATTTTAGAATACAGGTTGACATTTCTTTCCTGGCAATTCAGCATGAAATACCAGATTAATAGTTGATGTAGGAGAACACAACAAATTACATATAACAAGGTTATAGATGTGTAAAATACATGAAAATATAAACAATAATTCTAGCTGCATATAAATAAATATGTAGCTATGCTTAAATTTCTAACCATCTGGTCACCAAAAGATGCAATAAAAATGTTAAAGGACTTCTCTGGAAGAATGGCAGGTGTGTCTTTCATTACAGTGGGTTGTCCTTGTTTATGATAAACTTTCAATAGCAAACAGACATCATTTCTTACAGTTCCTCAATTCTATTTGACTCAAATGATTATTTGGATTTCTGCTTTACTTTAGATAACTTTTTCTTTATCTGAGTGGAATCAGAACACAAACCTCTCAAGGAAATGTTCACAAATCACTACTCTTCCTAACCAATCAGAAAGACACCGGATATAAAGCTCCAGTTCCATGAAGTGATACCTCATATTCCTTTCTCCCTTTGAATCTGAACACTCAGGGATTTCTGTTGTTGTTTCATGTAGCCATTTAACAATGTAACTGAGGGTGCAAATTTCATCATGATTAAATAACAAACATATCTCATAAAATAAAACCATAAAACAAAGAAACAGATACATCTAGTGATTGCTAAATCCCTGACTTTTCACCTGTCAGTACTACAATGAGAAAATCACAATAATTGCCTTACTTTTTTTAAGATAAGGTATTGTATGGCTGTGGGTGGCTACTTTTTCATTTGGGCTTTCAGTTGCATATTTAAAGGATTTATATTTACTAAGCACTATTGTGGCTCAAGGCAGCAATGATTCTGGTCTTCTCGTGAGCTCCTGCATGAATGAGAATACGTTCATGTGCTCTGTGTGATTCTGTATGTGTTGTACACGCATCTCAGCCTGGTGCAAAAAAAAACAGTCATCATATTCTATAGAATGTAAATTAACCAAGATGCTCTTATTATTTTAAACAAGGACAAGTTTCTGATGGGAGGCATATTTTGGAAAGTGCTTATTTACTAAAGGTGAGTGTGTGTGTGTGTGTGTGAGAGAGAGAGAGAGAGAGAGAGATTGACTCAGAGCCCGACCAGCATACCTCAATTCCCTTGGTTTCCTCAATGAACCTCCTGCTGACTGAGACTAGAGCCTCCTGCGGCCACGCATGAAACCAGTCAATAGCTGTGCAGTTCACTATGGCTGGGAACTTCCGAGCTCTAACTCTCAGCGTGTGACCAACTGGAGAGAAACACAAAATGATCTGTGGAGACATGTGGGCAGGGCAGAAACAGGAGGGTGATGGTGAGCAAAGAATTACATTGCAATCTTAGACAATGAAAGAAAGGAGCACGGCCAACCATGACATAAAACTATCCTGAAGCACCACAGAGTAGAAAGCAACATTAACCACCTTGCTAATCAAAGTATAACCCTATGCCAAGTGGCTGCCCACCAGACATTCAGCAACACTGCTGTGTGCTCTCCTTAATACTTTTCTTCCTTGAAACACTTTTTATGATTATCATGCATAGTGGAAAATTTTAAGCTTTCCCATTACGAAAGGAGTATTTTAACAATGAAAAAGTAAAAATCAAAACCAAATCACCATGATAAAGTCATACCAAATACAGTCACTTCTGTTTCCTTCCAGTCTATAATTCATCAGTTTCAATAAAACTGCAATGCGCTAACAAAAAAATATTTTATCCTATTTGAATGTGTTTACTTTGTTCACATTAAAAACTATAAACACTTGTGTTCATATTTTTAAAGCAGTAAATTTCACATTAAACATGTTCTTGGTGAGAAATTTGTTTGGTTTCTGATATAAACCTGAAATTTTAACTATTTAATGAGTTAAGAGCTAATTTAAATTTGAATATGTTTCTATACTCTCTTCAGCGACACAGAGTCCCCTGACAGCAGCGCTTGAGTGTGGCAGTGGCAGGTAGTGAGCAGAGCAGGACCTCAGTGGCACGAAGTGTCCCTTCTGTGGTTCTGAGCTTCAAGGGCTCATCAGAACAGACAGAACAGAGGGTCTGTGTACAGTGCTACCATGGAGGAAGTGTTTTGGGGTGTCCTTTTGTTCCCTACCTCCTTCCCAAGTTCTTGTGGACTCAAAGGCAACGGGGGAAAATAATGCCAGCTGAGTTAAGGTCTGACAACGCCAGTCTTGGTTTCTTTTCTAGAAATGCCTACAGCATGATGATATAACACACAGAAGTTTGCAGTTGTAAGTCTGTAGCACTTTGAGATCAGGCAATTAAATAAATCACTTTTCAAAGCATATGTCTTTGCCACAGCATTTTAAAAATTCACATCATAAACATCTTCTGCTTGTATGAACCCACACATCCCATTTAACAGGTGTTATTATGTTAATTTTACATACTATGAATCTTCTACCTAAGAGAGGTAAATCCTAAGATCCAAAATGTTTTTTACTGATTCATAAGCTGACTGATCATTTATTCATTAAATTCAAGATTCCAGTTACCAACTGAATAATTGCTTTAACATTGCATGTGCTAAGTTAACAGCCTCAGTTACTACGCATAATTCTCACTTATATCTCAGAGTTTCAGTTTCTCCTACAAATCATCCTTTCTCCCCATACTTTAATATTTCTCCTTTCTGTCCAGGATGTGGTTTTCCATACCCAACTGCTCTCCCATTGGTGACAATTTTTAAAAATTCATTTGCACATAATTGTAGCAACGGCAGATGAAAAAAATGCCTTATGTGAGATTATTAGTATTTCTATCACTCTACACTACCTTTTTAAACTTGTTACTATATACCATCAGGTCTTAAGAATGTGTTGGAAAACAATATATCTGAATCATGTGTGTTTAGCCTCAAGAAAAAATACTTTTTCTGAATCAATTTAATGGCATGCCGTTACTTTTCTTTGGATGATAATACAGAATGCTCACTTAAAAAAAATTCCTTTTCGACTCTTTTATAGCTGAAAACATGTTTTCCTGTTATTTACAATTGCTTAAATAAAGAGCTGAATGCCATCTGAAATTCCACTTGGAGGGAGGAGGGCAGGAGCCTTTCAAATAGCTGGCCAGGGAAGGGAACTGGTAAGAAAAGCAAACTCATGGACTCACTCCCGCCCTAAGAAACCAGACCAGAGGTCGGCCTTGGCAACCTGTGTTT
This sequence comes from Scalopus aquaticus, assembly GCA_004024925.1. NCBI lineage: Eukaryota > Metazoa > Chordata > Mammalia > Eulipotyphla > Talpidae > Scalopus > Scalopus aquaticus. The sequence continues at coordinate 97,268 of PVIJ01002570.1, read as the reverse complement.
CCCACAGGCTCTCAGGTCATTCCGACACCTACCACTGACTTAGTGACTTTGTACTTCCTATTGAAATACGTGCAACATTTACTCTTTCAATATTTTGCCATTTGGTGAAATACAGAACGTAAGTCTCTACAGAATGAAATGGAAAATTTAGAGAATTTGAGATAAGCTAGGTATTCATCAAAAACCTAAGTTCTATCATCTAAAATGGACCCTGGGAACTAGAGAAACATACTTATTCATTAGTACTTCTGAAGAAAGTAAAAGACACTAACACACTAGTCTTGAGGAGCACAATCATTTACCAATTCACTGCTCAATAATTTCCAGTTTTGCTAAAAATCTAGTGCAGATGTTCTGCTTTGGCAGTAGGTTTTTGGTTTTTTTTTTTGATACTTTTTACATAGTTGTTCATTCTCCTTTCAGGTGTAAAATCTCCATAAAATTACCACCACTGAGACACCAGTGAACCATCATTTGGTAGTCTTGTATGAGATTGACAACACACAATTATATATCTTACATTATCTTGATCTGCTCATCCATTAACAGGCACTTAGGCTATTTTCATACTTTGGCTACTGTGAATAATGCTACTATGAATAAAGGAGTACAGGTAACTCTTGATATAATGGCTTTGTTTCCTTTGGTTATACAACCAGAAGTGGGATTGCCAGATCACTTGATAGTATTACTCTTGATGTGTTGAGGAACCTCCATATTGTTTTCCACAGTATCTGTACCAGTGTTTGTTTCCAACAACATTACAAAAGGCTTCCCTTTTTCTCTACATCCTTGTCAGTTATTTTTTTTAAATAACAGACATTGTAACAAGCATGAGCTGGTATCTCACTGTGGTTTTGATTGGCATTTCCCTGATGATTAGTGACATTGAGCATCTTTTCATCTAACTGTTGGTCATTTGTAAATTTTCTTTGGGAAGGGCCTCCCCGGTGGTGCAGCGGTTGAGCGCTGTGCTGTGGAGCTGTCGGCAGCGGTGACGCGAGTTCAACGCCCGGCCTGGGAGAACCCCACATGGCGCGGCAGACCTCTCCTGCCTCGCCAGCTGCTCCCCTCAGCAGTGTATTTCTGATCTGACTGTTCTGCTCCCCACTCTGTCTCTGGTGAACCCTCTCGCCGCCCCACGCCTCTGGCCTGTACCCAAGCTTGTATGTATAAATAAAAAATAAAATCTTTAAAAAAAAAATTTTTTTTCTTTGGGAAAATGTTATTCTTGTCTTTGCCCACTTTTTAATTGAGTTATTTTGTATTTTTGCTATCCAATTGTATATGATCCTTGTATAAATTGAATATTAACCTCTTACTGGACATGATTTACAAATATCTTCTTTCATCCTATAATATGCCTTTTCACTTTGTTGGTGGTTTCCATTTTTGAGATGTTTAGCTTTGTCTTTACTGCTTTTGCTTTTGGAGTTAAATTCAAATCATCATCACCAAAATAGATGTTAAAGAATTTGCCCCCCAATGTTTTCTTTGATTTTATAGTTTCTAGCCTTACATTTGTTTTTAATTCATTGAGTTTATTTTTGTTATGGTGTATGAGAAGGGTCTGATTTTATTGTTTTTCACATGGCTATCTAGCTTCCCCAATACCACTTATACTGATGATGCTGTCGTTTCCCACAGTATATTCTAGGTTTGTATGTCAAAAATTAATTATATGTATGTAAGTTTGTTCCTGGGGTTGCTATTCTGCTTCATTGATCTATGTGTCTATCATTATGCCAAGGCCATACTGTTTTTATTATAGCTTGCAATATAGTCTGAAGTCACAGCTACCTGAGCTCCTAGCTAATTTCTCTCATCAAAACAAATGGTTGATTTGTAAGCATCATGGATCTGGGTATGATTTTTCACTGATGAGACAAGTAGTGTTCAAGATATCTGAGGAAAATAGTAATATTGTACATTCATCTCCATTGCTGTTTGAACAAAACAGGAGAATTCAAATATTGTAGTATCCTAGTAATTACAGCCTTGACTTTTTAGACTTTGAATTTTAACCAGTCCTGTGATAAAATCATTAACGAAAGACTGTTATTTTTATAAATATGATCCCAATGAGAAGGTCATATGAACCCCGCCATGAAAAGACTGCCAAAACTGCTCAAAGAAATCTGCCAAGTAAGGAATATTTAAATTCTCGGAAGGATAAAACTGGAATCACAACAAAGTTACAGTGCCTCCTTGTTAATAGCTGAAGAATGTACAGCAGAGTTCAGTCTAAGATTTCCTTTCTTTGAAGCATACCTTGAAGTGGAAAATTTAAGAGGCACCCCTCTACCTGAACAGGTGTTATCCATCCTATGTTGAAACTCCCACACAATAGTTTCTGACAAATGCAGTAACCAAATTGGTTTAAGTTAGTTCCCAGCAGTAGACTGGAAAGAAAAGTCAGCTAAAAAAATTAAGTTAAAAATGCCTCAGGCAGCTGTGCTCTTTTCTAAAAGCAAAATCTCACAAGTAAAAAGCAAACCCTGAAATCACTAACTATGTATTTCCTGAAGCTCTAACATTTGGATGTCAGGAACTTGCTTTTCGAATCCATACCATAGAATTTTCTATTCTTTTTTTTCTTTTTGCCCCTACACAGGTGTTATGACTCATTTGCAATAACCCACTTTTTGCTGTGCTACTTGTAATACATTTCTATTTCTTTTAGCTAAGATTCTCTGTAAGTACATATTTATTTTGTGTATCACTAACAGGACTCAGTCCATTTCCTCTTGTAATGGAAATCTGAATTGCTACTGTCACTATGTCTTCTGCATTATTTTCCCAGTTGATATAGTTTATTCTCAGATAGAAGTAACCCTTCCACATACTTACTTCAGAAACTTCTATCCATAACTTATGTTTACATTCATCCTTAGACGTCCCAGTATTTTTCAATGCCAAGAGCTAGATCTTACTGTGAATGCTCATAGGAATGGAGGTTTAGTTTGACTGTTTTAGTGTATTGTTCTCATCTTTACATCTTTTTAAACCACCCTCCTAGCTGATATTTTTATTTCAATTATTTCTCTATAGTACAACAGTATTTCAACATCTACACATTCAGTATATTTTTTACATTTATTTTCTATTTTGGTGACACACAATGAAATTATTTCCATGATCTTTTACTTGTGCATATTGGTCATTACAGATTTTTACAAGAGTTAATACTTTATAGTGGAGATTTAATTTTTTAATTTCCTTTTCTTTCCAGCAGAGAAAGGGTTCAATTCATACAGAAGCTGTGTGTGGAATCCCAAAAGATAGCAAAGAGCTAATCCATTTCTGGGGAGAAAAGACAGTATGAGGAGCACCCATCTCAGAAGCCCTACTAGCCACCAGCACCCACACTGCCCACACAATACTTTCCAGGCTAGTTCACAGCTCCAGAAACTCATGTAGTATTTTTTTTTAAAACAGAAAATAGGATGCCTGGGTAAGTTCATATTTAAAACATGTCATGCTATTGGTTTGCATGTGTGTGGCTCTGCTAAATGGTAGTCAGCATTTCTGTAGACACTCTGTGGTAACTCTACACAGGCATACAATTCCAAGAAGCAGCTCCATACTCTGCTGGCAAATCCCTGATACAAATATCAGAAAAATGGGGAAAATATAAGCTTGATTTTCAAAATAAAAATTTCATTCCATTCAAAGGGATGTCCTTTATTCTGGAATTAAATCTTTTATTTCTGCTGTTAAGTTTATCTTTTATAATATAAAATAATGGAAATGACTTCTACACAGTTTGAAACATCTCCTAATTATATTTTTTCCTAAATAAAACCTTTATTGTCCTGTCTTCTGTTATCTTATGTATACCTTCTCTCTCATATACATAGGTGCAATTTTAGTCTTGTTTGGTGTGATTGGGGAGTTGATGCTTATTTTTCTAAACAGTGGGGTGGGCTCAGGTGTGCAGGTGCTGGCTCTTGCTTATGCTCATATTCCTGGGGCCTAGCACATCACTCACACTCAATAACTACTTATTGAAGGGATAGATGTGAGTAAATAGATGGTAGTTTTAAACATTTTTTCATTGAGGCAATATTGGTTTATAATGCTGTACATGATCAAGAGCTATAAGATCTTACCCTTCAGGAATAAGTCACAATAACACACCCACCAGCAAAGCACCCATAGTCTCCATCATGGTTCATTGTGCTCCCTACCTACTCTATCTCCCTTTCCCCACCCATTGTAGTAGCATCAATTCTACAGTTAGATTTCAAAGGTTTGTTACTGGTTTGGTTATATCTTTCCCCTTGGTTTTGTTCCTCTATATCCACTATAAGTGAAGTCATCTGCAGTTTAAAAAAAATCTGGGAAAAATAAAACATTGAAATCTGTGTCTTACCTTTTTTTTAGGTTTTGCTATTTTGGGAAATTTCAAAGACAGTGGACCTCAGATATACAGTACAAGACTTCCTACTTATATCAAATAATACCAGAAAATGAGAGCACTGGACCCATAGCCCTGTATTCAGAGATAGGATCCTGACAAGCAAAACACTAGGCAGGGCAGAGGCTGACAGAGCTTGAGGCCAGCACTGGAAACACCAGCCTTCAGAATGCTGCTTATTCTCCATCAGTGTAAATGTCAGAATGAGGGGCAAGAGGGACAGATGACACCTCTCAGTGCTAAAGCCATCCTAGGTGGCTGTCCACAAGGAAGGAAAGGAAGCAGGGGGCTGTGCCTATCAACCAGCTCTAGTATGAACAGACCTGACTTCATATTATGCAAGCATGAGGTTTGGTGTCATCTTTTTTTGACTGAACAAGTCAGTGTTTGAGAATTTTATACAAGGCATAGAGCATGAAAAGCACTTCTGCTAGCACTAAGTCTCTGGCCTTGTGCTGTGTGCTACTGTGTTCACCAGCCACACATTTCTGTCGAGACGGTCATGCTGCCTGTATGACTGCTGTGTGAGTCAAGAACACATCATCCTCTCTACCCACTGTCAAATTCTAGATACTAACTGCTCTTTCATCTGAGAAGAAGAAAAGTTTAACTGAAGCCTGAGGGAAAATACTACAAAATGAAAAAAAAAAATTAAAAAGCATCCTGCAGACTGAAAGGAAGATAATTACTCTGAAGTTAACTTGATATCAGAAACTAAAGGAAGTGATAAAAATCTGTTTCATACTCTCAAGAGGCTGCAAGGAAATAAAACAACAGAAACCCATTAAAAGTGAATAGGCCAGGAGGAAAGAAAATAAGACAAGGAGATTTATTTAAGAATGGTAAAAATATAACACCTCTCTCTAAAAACAAGCAAAAAAAAATCCTAAGCCAATATTTTACCAAACTTTAGCAAAGGATTATGAGTGCTTTGGTAGTACCATGATGTGTAGAATACACTTGAAAAGGAGTGACTCTATCCCCTAGATCATATGCAGCATTGTAAATCAAAGTCACCTAAATAAAAAAATCAAGAAAGATTTAAATAAAACAATTTTTAAAAATGATACAACTGTCTAGTCAGGAAACCCTAGAGGACAAAATGCAAAATCTATTGGAATTAATGCGTAGGATTCAATGAGTTGGCTCAATAACAAGCAAGCAAACAAATGAGTATCCATTCCTCCCTCCATCCAATGGCTCTTTTATGTACCTATCATAGTCAGTTAGAAAATTTTGCAAGTGCCAAAAGTAATTTTAAAAATATTGAGAAAAAGAGTTTAATACACAATGTGTAAAACATTGTGAAAGTAGCTAGGTGCTTTACTGAAGGGCAACAAGTCAATTTGACTCAATGAAGAAATGTGCCACATTCCCGGAGGAGAACAACTATTTCAAGATGTTTATGCTTCCTACATTTATTAACAAGTTTGAGGCGATTCTAATGATTCTCAACAGGATTAGCAGAATTTGGGAAAATGATTCTACAGTCCATACAGAATAAAAAAGGGCTAAGAACATCAAAAGACACTTGGAAAAAGAGAATACTGACAAAGTATTTAGCATCAAGGAGTAGCATTAATAAATAAAACAGTATAGGTGAATGAATAGAAACATTCAATACTGTATATATAATCATCATCCCCAAACTACTCTATATTCTTATTGGGTTTCTTTTACATGTTGAGCTGCTTTCATAGTTCATCTGGAAATGTAAAGGTACAAACAACTAAGTATATGTGAAAAAGGAAGGGATATTGCTCTACTGGATTTCAGAATATATTACCTATCTCAGTGATGAAATGATTACATATAAAAGAAATAGAGTTGGGACAACTGGGAAGGAGGTAGAAAAGCCACCTTAACAGTCCAAAGCAAAAAAGGAGTGTGGTATTTATATAGGCATAAATGAGCAAATTTAAATGCCTAAATGTGATATTTTTACACCATGGGGTATGGAAATGCTTCCTTAAAAAGTATTATTCACAAAACTCATAAAGGAAACCTAACAAATTTTTAATTCATATAAATAGAGTCACAGTAAACAAAGTTAATAGAATCATGGTAAACTTTGAGAAAAACTGGCAACATGTAAAACAGACAAGAACATTATGGACATATGAATATATTCAGGTATATAAAGAGCTCTTACAAACCAATAAAAAATTAAAATAGGAAAATTAACAAAGTATGAATGGATAAAGGTTATATATAAATGGTTATTCAGAACAAAAAACATTTGAGTTAAAATATTTCACTCTATACACCAAGGTTTTGAAGTTGTTTTATATTTTTTCTGGGAGGGGAGACGTGTAATCAAAAAGACAGAGTGAGGTAAAGAAAACAGAGATGTGAAAAAAACAGTAAGTTCTGAATATGTGTTTTGTATGTACTTATATACATATGAAAAACTGGAAGGAAACACCAACATGTTATCAGTAGTAGTAATTTCTAAGCAACATAAACTAAGCTTAGTTTTTATTTTCTTCATATGGTTCTGTGAGTTTAACTTCTCTACAATGAATATATATTTCTTACTTTGTCAGAAATGGCTCTCTCCCTCTCCCACACCCTCCCCTCCTATAAACATAGGCAGGTAGGTAGGTAGACAGACAGTCAGTCAGTCAGACAGGCAGATAATAATAGGTATCTATAATCTTAGGGAAGAGTCAGGGGTTGCTACATACGTATCAAGTGTTCTTTGTCCTGTGCATTAGAAGGCCAGGAAGGAAGACAAGAAAACAAAGTTGGGGCCTCCCTGGTGACGCAACGGGTTAATCACAGCACTATGAAGCTATCCAGAGTCACTGCAGCATTAGTTTGATACCCAGCCAGGGAGATTCCCACATGGCGCAGCAGACTTATCCTGCCTCACCTACTGCTCCCCTCAGCAGTGTATCTCAGTGGATCTGCTTGTTCTGCTCCCCACTCTGTTTCTGGTGAATCCTCTTACCACCCCACACCTCTGGCCTCCACCCCAGCTTGTAAGCATAAATAAATCTTTAAAAAAAAAAGTTTTGGGTTAACTAAAGTCAACAGGGGAGAACATGAAAGTACTTGCAACTCCAATTTTAAGATATGAATTACATAGGAAAAGATGCAGGCATCCAAATGTGAGGGAGGAAAGGCATCTGGCTTATTTTAGGCAATGCAAGGACACACATCTGATCATTAATGGGAACTGCTCTGTGGGATTTAGAGGTCACATTTTGCATGCCCACAGGTTCTCACTGCCCCTGCATTCCAAATGGGAACTGGCTTTGAGTGGTGAGCATGGGTAATGGGGTGGCAACTACACATCATTTAGCTTGACCTGCCAGGTGTGCTCACCAACCCATATAACACATTTAGCTTCCCAGGTTGCCCAGTTAGACATATATGCAAAGGAGGTATCAGCTCATCAAAACTTCAGTCTTTAGTACATACTAGTGAATATCATATTTGAAATGAACTTGAATTTTAAGATGTGAATTACATAAGAAAAGATGCAGACATCCAAAGATGAGACATCCAAATTCTCAGTATTCTTTACAAAAAAACAAAAACAACTCCAGGAATTTGAGGGTAATATGTATCTTGAAAAGAAGGAAGCTGTCATTTCTTAACTAAAAGGTCACCCATTTTTATGCTGTAGTAGTTCTCCCTCAGAGAAAGGTGCTGACCATTAACCTTCCCAGGATGCAGACAAGGCTAAGGAAGATCAGGATAATCTGAGGGACATATCTGATTCTTCCTCTTTAAGTAACAACAGCAGCGAATAAAAAAAGAAACCTCTCACTCATTTTAATAGCAAGGAAATGTATTTTTCAATTAATAATCCATAACATTGCAGGGAAAATGACCCACATATAATTCCAGGAAAAATTCTAGCTTGTACTGAAGTAAATATGAGCCTAACAAAAGAATTATACAATGATAGAAAGGAATAAAAAACTGGTCTCAGTTTGGCAAGGACTGACTAAGCATAGACTCAAAGGGAATACAGAAAAATGTAGCAACATAAAAACACAAAACGTCTGTAGTACTATCTATACTACATGAATATTAGCAACTTCAAGGAGAAAAACCACATAGTTACCGCAATAATTTTTGAAAAGGAATTTAATAAGTGGACATTTCTTTGATAAGATATAGATTCTAAATCAAAAGCTAATATAAGACATAATAGTTAATCAAAACAAAATTTCCACATTACCATATCAATGTAATGTTAGCCTATACTATTTACCAATGGAATGAGGGAAGAAAGCAGATAAACAGAATACTAGGCAAGAAAAAATGTTATCTACAGACTACATGATATCAACCAACAAACATACCATCAGAGACACAACAAAAGTACCTGGTTATAAAACTGAAAATCATTAATTGTTCTATATGCAAATAGTACAACATCAGAAAGCTTTATAAAATATCCCTTCTACAAAAGATTTTCTATTATAAAGATTAAATTCTCCCTAATATAAGCATTTAGTATGATTTCAATAAAAATTAAAATGAAATGTGTCCGAATTTGACAAAATGATTCTGATGTTTATCAAGAAGGATAAACATGCAACAATAACAAGGAAAAACTAGACAAGAAAGAGCAACTAGACACTGGTTATTAAAATGCATATTAGAACTTTAATAATTTATACATTACATGGCTGGGCTCAGTAGTAGAGATTTGTGAAAAAAAGAACAGAGCATTTGAAAACAGATCCAATTAATATGTTATCTGGCATACTACTACCTCACACCCTGCACAAAAGTCAACTCAAAATGGATAAAAGACCTGGATGTAAGACCTGAAACCATAAAATGTATAGAAGAAAATACAGGCAAAACTCTACACGACATACATCTCAGCAAAATCTTGAAAGACACATCCTTCAAAGCGAAGGAAGTGAAAGACAAGATAAACAGATGGGATTACATCAAAATAAAAAGCTTCTGTACAGCAAAAGAGACATTAACCAAAACTAACAGATACCCTACACCAACTGGGAAAAGATCTTTGCACACAATACATCTGATAAAGGACTGATAACAAAAATTTACAAGGAACTCACACAACTCAACAAAAACAAAGCCAATACCCAGTCAAAAAATGGGCAGAAGAGCTCAAAAGGCACTTTTCCAAAGAAGAAAAGCAAAGGGCCAACAGATACATGAAAAAATGCTCAACATCACTTATAATCAAGGAAATGCAAATCAAAACCACTATGAGATACCACCTCACACCTGAGAGGATGGCACACATTAAAATACAGGCAACAACAAATGCTGGAAAGGATGTGGAGAAAAAGGAACTCTTCTACACTGCTGGTGGGAATGTGAACTGGTCCAACCACTATGGAAAGCTGTATGGCGATTCTTCAAACTGCTCAGCATGGAGCTTCCATACGACCCAGAAATCCCACTTTTGGGAATTTACCCAAAGGACACAAAAACACTAATCCGAAAGGATACATGCACCCGAACGTTCATTGCGGCACTGTTCACAATAGCAAAGGTATGGAAGCAACCCAAATGTCCAAAAATAGATGACTGGATCAAGAAGATGTGATACATATACACAATGGAATACTATTCAGCATTCAAAGAAGATAAACACATGCAATTTGCAGCGACATGGATGGAATTAGAGGGGATCATACTCAGTGAAATAAGCCAGAAAGAAAAAGAAAAATATCGAATGGTTTCACTTATAACAGGACTATAAGGAAACCAAATAGGAGAGAGACACTCAGCAGGTTGCGGAGTCGGGGGGGGGGGGAGGGGAGGATAAGGGCACAAAATGGAATAGAAAAGAACACAAGGGACCATGGAGCTGGATCACGGGTGAATTGGTGGTGGGCTACCCAAGGGGAATACAGAATGTAAAAGACATAAAAAACAATAAAACTATATATATAAAAAATATGTTATCTGGCATAGAATATAAAGTGGTAATTTAAATCAGTGATATTAAGATTTAAAAAGTTCTCTTTTTGGGAAAAAAATAAATTGTAATCTCTCAGCTCACCCCTTATCACATTTAATAATAAATATATTCCAGATGTAGCAAAGTTACATAAACCAGGTATCAAAGCATACAGGCCTGGGATGATCAATAAACCACTATTCCAAAGTCCTTTTCCAATTTCTTTTATAAAGGTCATATGACAAGGTCAAATGTTTACTTCTCCAGATTCCCTGGTAAGTAGAAGTTGTCTATAACATACTTATGCTCAATAAGACAGCAGCTTTGAATTTGGGAGGGAAGCTTTGGTTTCTTGATACAAAAGGCCCCCAAATCATCTTTCTTCTGCCAGAATATAGTCCCTAATTCACCCATCTTGTTACCATGAGGTAGGAAGCATCAGGAGGAGCCCTGACAGAAAAGACCAGAAAGCATGGGTCTCTAGGGGACTACTGAGCTAATCTGGACTCAGCAACGGGGGAGACTTTAAAATACTTTTGTCAGATAGTCTCTTAATTATTTCAATTGAGCAATTGAGTTCAAACTGGTGTTTGTGACGTTTTATAATTCTGGAGAGAAAATTATTTCCCAAATTTTTAAGAAATCCAAGGTTAGTAAGGAAAACAGTAATATATAAGCTTTAAAGCTTTAAAGTTATAAACAAACAAGTGCCATACGTACATCTAAAAGACAAATGACAGAATAGGAAAAATATATTATGAGAAACACAATAGGACTTATTGCTGGTATAAATGCAACTCTTGAATTTTCTGGAGAGTACTGTCACCAGGGTGGTAACATAGGTTTTTCCTGACTTTGCTCTCTTTCACAAGAAGTACAACTACTCAAAAACAAGAGATTGCTGAGAGAAGGCTGAAAGATCTAAAATTAAAAATCAGTGTTCTACATACCAATAGTGAAATTTCTGGAGAAAAGTTAAAAGAAATAGAACCCATTTACATGAAAAACAATAAAAATATTTAGGAATGAATTAGCTAAAGAGGTAAAAGGTCTACAAGACACTGATGAAAGAAATCCAAGATGCAAATAAATGGAAAGTTATGTGTGGTCATGGAATGAAAGAATATCATTAAAATGTCAATAGTACCAAAATTCATTTGGAGATTCAAAGAAATCCCTATCCAGATTCCAATGGTATTATTTACAGAAGTAGAGAAAACCCTCCTAAAATTTATGTAGAACCACAAAGATCCTGAATAGCTCAAACAATACTGATAAGGAACTAAGCAGAAACTGGCACACTTCCTGAGTTCAAGCTATACTATAAAGCTATGGTCATCAAACAGTATGATACTGGCATGGAAACAGACGAATAGACCAGTGGAACAGAATGGAGATCACAGAAATAAACCCAAGCTAATGTAGTCGACTAGTATTTGACAAGGAGCCAAGAATACTCAATGGAGAAAAGATGGTCTCTTCAATAAATGGTGCTGGTATAACTGAATATTCACATGTGAAAGAGTGAAAATGGACCCCTGTCTTACACTGTTCACAAAAATTAAGTCAAAGAAAACCCTTAAAAGAACACCTAGGAAAAGAGCTCCTTGACATGGATCTTGGTAATGATTTCTTGAATATGACACTTCAAGCACAGCAGCTACATAAAAATTAAACAAGTGGGACTACATCAAACTTAAAAGTTTCTACACAGCAAAAGAAACCTTCAAAAAAGTGAAAAGACAACCTATGGAATAGGAAAAATACTTATAAACCACACATCTGTGATAACCAAAACACATGAACTCATACTACTCAAGAGGAAAAAACCCACCCAACTGAAAAATGGCTAGAAGAACTGAAAAGACGTTTCTCCAAGGAAGGCACACAAAAGGCGAACAGGTACATAAAAAGTGCTTAACATCACTAGTCATTAGAGAGATACAAATTAGAAACACAATGAGAAACACCTCACCCCTGCTAGAATGACCAAATCAAAAAGACAAGAGAAAAATGCTGGTCTGTATGTAGAGTAAAGGGAACCAGCGAACACTGTCAGTGGGACTGTAAGTTGGTGCAGTCACCATGGAAAACTAGAGACTCATTCAAAAACTAAGAATAGAATTACCATATGATCCAGAAATTCTACAGTTGGGAATATGTGTGAAGGAAACAAAGACACTAAGAGATACCTACACACATACACACACACACACCCTGACCCCACACATAACAGAAACAAAGGAATTATTCAGCCTTAAAAAAGAGGGAAGCCTTACTATGTGTGACGACCTGGATGGACCTTGAAGGCAATATGCTAAGTAAAGTAAGTCAGAGAGAGACAAATACTGGATGTCTGGCTTCTATGTGGGATGTACAAAAAAAAAAAAAAAAAAAAAAAGCCAAACTTAAAGAGATCACACTCATGGTTACCAGAGACAGAGGGTGAGGGTAGGATTGGAGGAAGGTGGTCAAAAGGTAAAACTTCCAGTTATAAGTAATTACTAGAGCGTCAGTGTACCACATGATGACCATGGCCAACAGTGTTGTATGGTATAAAGAAAGTTGTTCAGTAAATCCTAAGAGTTCTGGTCTTGAGGAGAATTTTTTTTCTTTTCTTTTTATTGTGTCTATAGGAGTAGATGGATGCTAATTGAACCGACTGTAGCAATCCTTTCACAATATATATAAATCAAGCCATCACGTTGTATACCTTAAACAGTGATGTCAGTTTTTTTCTCAGTAAAAGTGTGAAAAACATCATTAGTCAAGCCTTGTTTAAAAAATACATAGAACTCTTAAGAACAAAACATATACAATTCAGGAAAAAAGCAAGTCCTTTAAAACTTAGCCTCAGAAGTTATTCAGTATTGTGCTAGCCTCTGTTAGCTAAGTCCGTCATAAAACCACCCAGATTCATGGAGAGGACATGGACACCCATCTGAGTCTGAAGAGCATAAAAGAATTTGCAGGTATTATTTTAAAACCACTACAAGCTATTACTATTAAACCTAGCATTCCCTTCAAGGAAATTATCCTACAAAAGCAAACAAAGCTGTACACAGAACATATAAAAAATGTTTATTCTGGCATTATTTATAGCAATGGTTCTCAAATTTCAGCATTCCTCAAAATACCTGGAGAGTTTGTTAGGACAGATTGCTGGGTCCCACCTAGAGTTTGGAGTTTTTGATTCAAGAGTCTGGGATGGGACTAGAATTTTTGCATTTTTAACAAGTTTCTAAGTGATGCTGATTCTGATGCTCTGAAGAACTGACTGACAACCAGCGATTTATAACATTACTCTCTTAAATTCTATTGCTCTGCTCGTTTTCCCATTTCATAAAGAAAACATGATCCAAATATGGAACAGGGAGAACTCCCCATGGAACAGGGAGAACTCCCTATCCTTGTTACCACCTGGCAAACATATATTTAGTCATATTTTTGGTGGGGAAATGGGCAAATGATCCTCTAAGCCCAGCTCAGAATTCCTCAGTAAGATTAAGGTGAAATTTGAAATAACAGGACAAAAGATAATCTCACGGATTACTCTGTTATTTAGCCTCCAAGCACAGGTATATTCTTGGCTAGTGCCTCACCTCCTGTCCAGTGTACACCAGATTCTGTAGCAGCCCCAGGGCCTGTTACTAACTTAACAGGCATGGAATACTACAAGTAGTTAAGAAGTTACTTTTGTAGGTCACTACCATTTCTATCCTAGAAAGTATGAATTTCCCAGAACATCTTATTTAAAATGTCTTCTTACCTGAGTCTGGGGGTATTTATTTTTTTAAAACACTTAACCTTTATTGTTGCTGTTACTTGGTTCTATTATACTCCCACTCACTTTACTAAAGCAAAGAGTTGTCTATGAGGAAGAACCTTGGGTTAAGCCTCAAAACATCTGAGTAATATGCCTCAATTATTTGTCCTCAAGTTCTGATATAATGGTTGCTTCCTTGATTCAAAATTCTCCCACTACTTTCTTAATGATTTATAAACCCCCTACCTTATCACAACTTACTTTCTCTGCCTGATCCACCTCATTCTTCCAATAAGAACTCTTTGTTCCAGACCTCTGTGTTACAACATGCTCGGGCTTCTCCAAACATACATTGTATAGTCCAGCCTTACTCTTCTATTTACTACTAGGTACGGACAGAGACTACACCTAATTCAATGACACTCTTACACAATTTGCTTCAGCACAATCTTTGTAGGAGCTAGCCTCACAGGCAACTTTCGAAAGACACACTCTAGACATGGGTATGTAAACAAAATAAATAAAGCAAATATCCTTACAAAATGCATAACTGAAATTTGAAATAATATCGTAATCATAGTTAGAACCTTATCATGGTTTCAACAGCAGGTTTTAAATAATGGATAAGTAAAACTAGCATTTCTTACTTTGAGCTGCAGTTGTACCCTTGCCAGAAAGAATTTCCAACAGTTTTCTCTTGAGTCCACCATGCCCAGACTACAGACTTCATTACGAATCCCAGAAATTATCTTGTCCACATCTTCATCACTGAACAGATCTGGGATTTCTCCTGCCCGCAAAATAATGTGGAGAGTTACTGACAGACCATCACAATTTAGATTTTTAGATGTCATTTTTTTCCAGATTATTTCTTCATTTTTAGAGGAATACAAGTAAAATTTGCACTCAATTCCACAATACTAAATTTTTGGTTACAATTTTAAACACAATTTTAAACATATTTCCCCTTATCATTTAACACAACACAGAGGTTATGCCCAATATATAGGCAGTGAATTAAAGTGTGTTAAGAAATTCTTTAAATTAGCCATGAAAAGATGGTAGTATTTTTCATGGATTCAAATATACTTTTGATTATAAGATTTTTTTTTTTTAGCTAATTTGGAGGCTAGTTTCTTTTATTAGTTTTGAGTTTAATGACAATTTGAATATTTAAAATTGAGTAAGAAAGGATAAATTTGACAGGTGAAAGTACTCTAACATTACTTCTCAAGTATGACCATACTTTGGAATTACAGGGGAACTTTAAAATCATTTTCTGCCAGTTTAGGAATAAAAACACTACAATTAAGTTATCACTCATTAGAAAATACTATTCCTACACGAATTTTGTCAATGCTAGGGAAAAATGATTATTCCCCCTGGCCACTAATCCCTAAAGCTAACACTACAGTTATTATCAGTTCTAATTTCACTTCTTCCCCATAATTACATATGCTTTTTTAAAGTTGGAAGTGCTTTACAAATCAACTTCAGCTTAAATGATCAAGAGTTTGAAATAAAAAATGTAATTTTTTTTTACATTTCAGGCTATAGTGCACACTGAGGAAAAACTATGATGAACACACCCACTGAAATCATACAGGCAGGAACAACAGTGATTCACTGAAGGACTCTCCAAGATACCTCCCATCCAGAAGCAGTCTAAGAAAGCAATACACCTCAAATTAGTTAGGTTTATAGGTTTTTCCCCAAAGACTGCCCCAGTAAACATCTCAAAGACAAATTATCTCTCTTTAAAGTCCACTGAAACTACAGATGATTTGTCACTGGGGAAGATCTTTCAAGAAATGTGTTGGTTTAATCACCTGAAGCCAGCAAGTCATTAATCAGCACAAGAAAGCTCTCATCTAGAACCTGGGCATCTGTCAGCAGGAACACAGCGGGCATGTTCTTGGCTCCAGCTCTGATGTACAAATTGGCAAGATCTACCTGTAAGAAAGGAGGCTATCACTCATGTTTTGTTGAAATGCTGACGTGACCACATTGGAAGCTTGTGTGTGAGTGCTGGGCAGAACTGAGTAACTGTAATGTAAGAGCAGCTTTGGTACTTTTCCTCTGTTTACATATTCCCTCCTGTCAGTGACCCCGTTATAGAGGCAAACAGCATGACATCACCTCCATTTCTGGCACACAATGATGAGCGTCATGTTTGTGGTTTAATGGAGCATAGGGATGGAAACAGGCTGCTCAAGCACAGCTCCCTTCTCAGAGTGAGGGTGAATTCTACAGTGCCTCGGTCAAGCCACACAGGGATTGTCAGAACTTCAGTTTCACTGAAAACAGTTTTTGTTTGGGTTAGTTATTTTGTTTTATTTAATCATATTGCAATATGTGATTTGGTTTAAAACAGCACTTGCCACAAACTCTAAGTACTATTTTGTAAGTATTATTGTGGTTAAAAAGCAAAAATTTAAAAACACGTGAAATTCTTGAATGTCTTCCCATTACATCATTTTCCTATTCTTGTCCAAAGCAGAAGAAATCTATTTGCACCTGTAAATGCAGTATCTTTTTTTCTTCTCCATCCCACATGAGCCCTAAAAGTGCTGAATATTAGGTGTAGTCTGTGCAAAGGCAAAAACATGTTTAAATAGCAGAATATTTCCTGAGCGAGATCTATAGACTGATACTTATAAACCTACACAAATTTTATAGAAATGTACTAATTTGATCATGAAGGAAAGACGATTCTCTAAAGCACGTCTCCTCTCCCCCCACCCCCCATCACACGGTCAGGCAGGCCTAAATCAATGCTGAGAGTCAGAGCACACAAGTTCACACATTCCTTGGCAGACAGATGGGGGGAAAGACTTCCTGTCACCTTTACGCACCCGAAATTCTTGGATTCCAAAACCTTCGGTGAGGGTGATCTGAAAGACCTCAAGGCCACAAATGTGAGCAGCCAGCCGGGACAGGCTCTGCTTGCCACTGCCGCCCACCCCGATCAGGAGCGCCTGGCACTGAGGTGTCCTGAGGATCCGGCTGATGCGACACCTGGAAAAGAAAGTCCTGGGATAGGCTGGTTTCGTGTCTTAGATAAATACTTAGACACTAAATTCCGATTTTGATTCGAACCTTTAGGCTGCGTTCATGTTTCCCCACAAAGATGCTGCCTGCCTCTGTCCACACACTGCTTGCCTGGCAAACTGTTCCGCGCTACGAACATCTTGGATTCTCTGCTTCACTGCCCTCCACCAAAACTCAAGAAAGAAAACAGATACACAGCTTTTGTCCAAGCTTCTAATGTTTTTGAGAGCAAGAAAGATCCCAATTTCTACTCCAAGGAAATCAAAGGGAGAAGCACACATCCCGGCACTGTGCCTTGGCTTGGGCACTTGTGGTCTTGTCTCCCTGTCACTGAGTCAGATAGCCTTGCTGGTGGAATTTCTTTGTTAAGAACGGATTGGTTTGTATCAACAAACATCTCATCTGTAATTTTCTTCATGCAGATTAAACATTAGCCTCTTTATATGATTCTTGCTTCCTTTCCACTAAAGCCTTCTCTGTGCCTCTAGCAAATTTACTGAAACCATTCAGAATCAGAGTGAAATTTTCAGCAAGGTCAATGAACCCTTTATTCTGTATTATCCAAGAGACTCTGAATGCTTAAACTATTAATATTACTGCTACACTTTATAGTTAGAAATAAGTTGGTATTATGATCAAAATAAGGGTTTGACTGAAAAGATGTCATAATTATGTTACGAATATTAAGAAAAATGAAACAAAAAATGAGCATGTCAATATCCAAATGCAAAAACCTGGACACCATCATGCTTGCATTAAGCTACGTTTTTGAAATGAACTGAAATGTCTGGCCAAGAATGATCCATAAGTGGGTTTTTGTGAAATCTACTTAGAGAATGTTTTTCTAAAATACGAAATTAGGAGATAAATTATACCAGAACCAGTATGTCGAGCATTTCCTGAAAACCTTCAATAACTGAAAAATTTACAGGTCATTTTTACAAGCTCAGTCTTACACAAAATTTTACTTTATATGACCACAAAACAAAACCACCATGGGAAAGTCATAAAATTACCCTGACACAAGTGAAAGCCCAAGTTACAACGCTAGGTTTTCACTGCTTGTTAATGCACACTTTGAGGTTTTACCTCACAAGATTCTTTAAGTGGCAAAGTCCATCTACAACACTCAAAGACACGCTCTTAAATCCTCTCTAATGCTGAGCAAATCAGCATCTAGCTCATCATCCCTGATCACAGAAACAGCCTTCCCTTTGAGGCCACTGGGAATTCTAGTTTGAAGATTATATGGGAAGACTCTTGCGCTCAGCATCAACAGGAGGTTTCTTTCACCTGAGTTGTGACCTTCAGTCAGTTTATACTAAAGCCAGAAATAGTGAACACTGAACACCAATGATGACAGATTCTAAAATTTCCTTTGCATACTGAGGATGGCAACTACAAAGGGATCAATAAACTGATCCATACTTCACATGCTTTTAATAACTGATAATGGGAAGACCAGAGAAGTTTTTCTTTAATACCTTAATTAAACATTTCCAAGAGCAGCTCTTCTAAAAACTGAATTCTCCCCATTTTCCTTATTTTGGATTTCCTTCCTTGCAAATGTCTTTGATTGATTTTTAATCATGATTTTGTTATTTTAATCTTTGCCCAAATATCACTTACTAGAAAGGCCAGTATTATTCACTGAGATAAAATTTCAACGATAATTCAATTTCATATGTTGAAGTGCCAAACCCTAGCACCACAGAATATTAGCTAACTTGGAAATAGGTTCATTGCAGAAATAACTGGCTAAGATGTCATACTGGAGCAGGGTAAGCCCCTTACCCAATATAACTTCTGCCACTACAAAAAGGAGAAATTTGCATACGGACCCCACAGAGAGAGAATGCCATGTGAGGAGTGGCATTATTACACTGCCACGCAACAAGAAAGAACAGAAGCTGAGAGGGAATCCTGCAGCGGGGTCTTCCTAGCACCTTTACAGGTAGCAGGGCCTTAGGAGACCTTCACTCCATTCTTCTTGCCCCCAGAACTGTGAGACAATAAACAACTATTTTTCTAAACTACCTAGTTTGTGGTATTTCATTACAGCTTCTCTAGCAAATATGGCCAGTGAGAAAGGAAGGTGAACAGGAAGCAGATTTGGACATAAAGACACATCAACTTCCCACATAGCAGCAGCAATGGTGAGGTATTCAGACTACTCAAGTAAGTTCATTCCCATGCTAAAATCTGTCCAATAGCTTCTCACTTCACTTGGAATAAAACTGAAACTCCTTACTGATTATAAAAAATACTCTAAGTAAGGTCTGTTCCTGTTTCTCTTTGTCACAGATTATTCTTCCCACTTCTCTATGCTACAGTCAGACTGACCCTTCAGCCCTTTTGAACATTCAGCCTTAGGAACATACAAAATCTGCTCTCAGCCTAGAATGTTCTCCAGGTCTTTCCATGCTTAGTTTCTGCTCATCATTTAGATCTCACTTTAAATGTTACCTCCTCAGGCAGATACCCAGTACCTCTTCAGGAATCCACTTTTTTTCATTGCTCAGAACCAATCTATTGAATTTCTCAGCATGACACCAGTTCCTGATACAGTTTTCCTATTTTTTTTAATGTCCTTGTAAATGTCCACCTGCTTTAATGGAAGCTCAGCTAGAGAAGGGACTGGGTTGTCTTGTTTGCTGCTGTATCCCCAGCACTGAGAACACTTATGGCAGGGGCACTACAGAGGGCCACACAGTCTGAGCACTGCACGACGGTTGAGTAGCTAGAGTAGAACTTTGTCAGCCATGCTGTGCACCAGGACAAGGGCCTTTTCTAATTTACTACCTGGAAAACATTCCCCCTCTTTTTTTTTTTTAATATTTGCACAAAAGTACTGAATAGGTTAGCAATGCTCTTGCTTAGTACTCAGGGGGGCACCCAATAAAATATGCTTAATAATGATTAAATCAGTTTTGGTCATCCTGTGTCTTTCACTTACAGACTTCATAACTTGGAACAAGTCACCTGTCTTCCTCTTTCTGAATATTTGTACCTAACAGGGCTACAATGAAATAATCTGAAGTTATAGCTGTGATGGCACTTTTAGGAAGTAGTATACCTAGCCAAGACATTATTAAGACTGTGACAAGCAATAATAGCTACTAGAGTCATCTGCAGTTTTATACTGTATGGCAAACAATAGATGGGAATTGAGCTCACAGAGGGCTAAGTATGGTCTATGGGAAAACAACAATTGTGAAGACCCGGTCATTTCCACTTTGTGCAAAAGCATCATGATTAGCCAACTCACACATGTTGCATTGCATCTTCAAATAACACTAGGTGCATGGTAGCATTTAGTTCATTATAGTTGTCTAATGTCTCTGTGAGAATCATCTTCAGCACCTCCCAGTCCTTCACTGGCATATAGCATGGATCTTCCCTATCATCAGCGAAGTGGCAATAGATAAGAGGCTGTTGGAGTAGCACATGGCTCTCTACACCCTGCAGGAGGGAGGAAGAGAAAAATATGGTCATACCTGTCATCCAGAATGATTCCTCTGGAGGCCTAGCCGGGCAGAAGCTTGCAGGGAAATCTGCAAGTGGGAAGGTGGAATGTTCCCAGGAGTAGACCCACTATACATTGGCATCCACAGCTGTCTCAGAAGCTGAGCACTGGCAACAGTTCCCTTACCTCCTCTTCTAACTTGCCCCAACACCAACTGGTGACAAAGCAAACAGTGACCTCTGACACTCATAAACTTACATCAAAACATTTATAAGCAGTTTCTAGCAATTTTTTCTGAAACAAATCACAATCCTTTGTGTCTATCAGTTTGTCTCCATAAACACGAGAAGATTCATGAAGCCAGAGGCGTATTAGATCATTTTGATCCTTTAAACATTCAGGAGAAGCAAGTAAGATCCCCTATAAAGGAAGGATGGGGAAAAAATTAAAAATTCAGAAGCTGATGACATTGCTAAATATTTTCTTTGAACAGTTTCTTAAATTGTACACTGAACTTAGCAATTTATTGAATTAAGGAAATATCCAGGAATTGGTGCCTATTATGTCTTCCAAAAGATTAAGCTTACAAAAACAAAGGCCAAAGAGCTAACATGAAAGTCACAGGATCATAACTTTTTTTTTATTTCTCAAATCCTTTGATGTCACTTAATCTAACACTTTTGTTTGACAGGTGATTAGGAGACACAAAGGAAGTTCCTTGAACGCATACTCTAGGGAGACTCAGGACCAGCTCCAAAAGATTTAACTCCCACTCTCACTCAACACAATGCCCTTTGGGATCTTGGACTCATAAAAACTCACTATTCATGGAGAGACTCAGCTTGTTCTGGACTCAAGAACACCTTGAGTGCTGCAATAGGCTAAACAACCATTTGTGGTGTCAGGTGCAGCTGACTATTAAAACGGATGGTAACACAGCAGACTCTCACACCACGGCCTTCTTTCTCTTTTCTTTGTAAAATCCACTTTTAAACAACATTTTAGAGCATGGTCTTTCAGGCAGATGCTAGAGATTTAGAAATGACAAGGAATGGTCCATATTCTCAGGAAGTTGCTATCCAGTGTGGGGGTATGGTTTTGAAGTGGTTGTGGAATGATGTATAAAGATGGTTATAAAAAATATCCAGAAACAAAAATGATCCAATATGAAGTCCCAGGAAGTTTCCATATTTAACCAGTTTATAACCTTTCTCACAAAAGAACATTAAGGCATAAATAACCTTCCAAGTATTTTTACCTATAGGAGAGGTCACACTTGTTGGATATGTAAAAATTCCTTTTAACTTCCCTCTTTGGAGTTTATTTTCTAAATCAAATACATAAACATTGTTGTTTCACGGTAAACAAAGGGTCACTGTCAAACCAAAATAATCTAGAAATTTAAGAAATCATAATTTCTCTTGATTTATGTTTAAAAATTACTTAAATACTTTATGGGAAAAAAAGAAATTATACCTCTCACTTGGTGCAAAAAGAAGGACTCAAATATTTACATGGAATAAATAAAATAGGAAGTTTGGACTTCTTCCCTTGCACCTACTATTACAAAACTCAGAGGAACCGCTACTCTCACTGATAAAAGAGGAACAATAAGCCTGCCATACTTACTTCATAGAAAAATTTATAGTATGAAATGAAAGTATATAAAATAGTAGCATAGTTCTGAACTAAGGTCTGTAAGTAGATGCTGTATTGTTACTCTGATCATTCCTCCACCCAAGATGCCTAACATAAAGCCATCAAGATACCTGGAAGATGTTTGTTAGGTCTCTCAGATTAAAGAGGTAGTGGAATTTAATAGCTGTGGGTAAAAAGTTCTGTGCCATCATCTGATGGAATGTTATTGTTGCCTGAATCAAAGCAGGGCCACTCCTGAGAACGGCTGGATTAAATGCTTGCTGCTGGAAATGGAAACTAAGGACCTGGCTATAGATGGTGTTCAGTGCTTCCAAGGATGGAAAGTTGAATGCAAACACTGTGAAATGTCTCTGAAAAGAAAACAAACACAACAGTTACATAAAACAGGGATCATCATGGTACCAGCAGATTGCAAAATAGGGCTCTATTTTTTCCTCTCTTTCTATATCTGTGCTAATTGCCATGCAACTCTGCAGGGCCTCCTGCTGACTCTGACTTGGCCACAAAGACTTGTTGGAGCAAACAGAATGAGGTAGGGGCGCGTGTACCACTCACTGTTGGAGACTTGTATTTTTCCAGTTGCTCTCTTAAATCTCTCCCTTTACCAGGAACTCCACAAGTGTGCTGAAGGACGAGACGCATGTAGCAGAGCTGTGCTGTCCAATCACTATAGCCAAAGCTACACTAGAGCAGCTGAGAGTCAACACCCAGACACGTGAAGGAGACCAGCCAACAACAGCAGCATCAACTAGCTGACTCCATATAAGAGAGTATGCAACACTACTGCTGTATGTGTGCTATTGTTGGTAGTGGTTCTTCTTATTAAAAAGCTATATGCACATACAAAAATCTGCACATAAAGGTTTATAGCAGCTTTTATTCATAACTGCCCAAAATTAGAAGCAACCAATGTGCCCTTCAACAGGTGAAAAAATAAACTGTGGTGCAGCTATACAACGATTATTTGGTTATCAGAGGAAATGAGCTACCAAACCATGAAAAGACATGAAGGATTCATAAAATGCACATTTAAGCTAAGTGAAAGAAGCCAATTTGCAAAAGCTACTACATGATTCCAACTAAATGACATTCTGGAAAAAAGAAAAGCTATGAAGACAGTGGAAAGATCAAATAGCTGCTAGGGATTCAGAGGGAAGGAAGGGTGAGTATATAGTAAAACACAGGGTATTTGTAGGACAGTGAAATTATTCTGTCTGAAACTTTAATGGTGAGTTCTTGTTACGCATTTCCAAAAATCCATAGGATGTACAACATAAAGAATTAACCCTAATGTAAGTTCTGGACTTTGATAATTATGTTAGCAATGATTACTCATTGTTGACTTATCAATTGCAACAAAAGCACCACAGTAATGCAATATGCTTATAATTGATACAAAGAGTTGGAGTGAGGGACTACGAGGGAACTCTAACTGGTCTTTTAAAAAGTCTGTCAATTTTTTAAAAAGCTTACATGCTTAACCAAATGTCCTGTATGCATCCTAATTTGTAAAAGTACCAAGAGGCACTGTACAGTGTTTGAGTGTTAGATTTAGGGGCTGTTTGGGAAGAGGTAGTACTCAGCACCCCACCTGTAGTCTGGGATTGACTGTGAAACTTCCCGCCATGGGATTCATGCAGGCGACATATTGACAGTCATGGACTTCCTTAAGCATCACCTTCTGTCTATCATACCTGAGAGACAGAGAGAGAGAGAGAGAGAAAAGAACCTGAAATCCAACTGGAGATGAAACCTAGCAAAATCCACCAGTTCACAAAGGGCTTCATTACAAATTGTCTCTGATCTTTACAATCATGCTGTGATGTTTAGAGACAAAAACTGAGGCTCGGAAAACTGAAGGCTCCACAGCTTCTTTGATACCCAAATTAAGATTAAGAGCTGAGTCAATACATCTTCTTGCTGCTTATTGATTCTTGGATAACTACTTATGGTGAGAAATACCCACAGCAGGGCTGCAGGTTCTCGCTGGAGTTAAACAGGGACTGCAGACCGCAACACCTGAGTACTACGAACTAGGTCTGCCCCCCAGGGTAAGGCCAAGCTTCTCATCAGCAACTGAGTGTGAGTTAATGTTTAAAGAAGACATGACTTGGACAGTTTATGTTTTCATGAACTTTTCAATTCCATTCTTCCAAGACACAAAGTAAAACAATTCCATTTACGATGATGAAAAGTGAATGAAAGCAAAACTCTAAAGCTAATATCGAAAATGCTCTTCAAATGAAGAAAATGGGGTAATTCCATTTTAAATGTTTATTAATAATAACAATAATCAGATTTCGGCAGAGAATGAAGTACAGAGACTCGCTTACCAGTGTCCATAATCAATATGCTGCCGAATAAGCGTGTGGGGCTGAACGGTGCCATATGAGTCCACTGCCGGCATATTCATATCATCGATAAAATAAACCAATTTTTTATTTCCTCCTGGGCCATAGTTACGACCAGCCTTTTTCTCTAGAGGTTTCTCAAGAATTTCTGAAACAAAAATGTAATTCCATCTACCAATCACAAATAAAAGGTAAACCTGTCCTTAGTCCTTTTTCTCATTTTCTGTCCACTCAGCCACTCTGTGACTTCCAGTATCACCTCTTTTTCTTTGCAAGTCATAAACTCGTCACTGGTCACCATCCTAGTTGTCATGCTCTCGTGTCAACCGCCCTCCTATCACCAGCGGGCACCTGACCTCTCCTTTGCTGGAGATGCAGCATCTATAGCCTACCATCACACTGGCCATGAGCTCTGAGACACCACTGTCTTTCCTCTCCTAAGCCCACCCCAGCACATGACCTGCTCCCAGTCTCCCTCCTCAATGATCCCTACAGGAGAGTCTACAATCAGCTAAAGGGGTTTCCCACATCTCTCTTCTTCAGTCATCAGAGAGCAGAAGTACAAGAGGACATGCTATGTAGACACTATCCTGAACATATGTGAAGTTACATTTCTTCACAAGCCCAGATGACTTTGGAAGATAAACTTGATTAAGAAAGAGAGGTGAGAAAAATCACTCTTGGCTGAGTTACTGATGTCAGCAAGAAAACATCTTATTAATCTCCACTGATACAATTAAGAAAATAACAACAGCATATGCCCGTACACACACTGCACAGAAGCCACATTCAGGGCAATTCAACAGGTTTAATAAACTGGACAAAAAGGGTTTTGCTGGCCCTCCCTTCCCCAGAGTATAACCTCATTACTCCAATGGCCAGAGTGAGAAACTTCCCAATTATCAGCTCTTTATAGTATTTCTCCACTACTTCCCACGTCTATTTTCATGCCCTTCCTAACACTGGGAATTGCTCCAGATTTGTGGCGTTTTTTTGATTACACTGAGATATGAATTCAACAGTTGAAAATGAGCCTTATCATTCTTCTAAGATTTAATTAATAGCTTATGGCCTGTCACTTCGTCAGTGAAGCCTTAATACATTTTTTAAATACATTTCTTTTCTAAATAATTCTTTTTCTTAATAAATGTCAAAATCAAATACCTTACCTGAGAAAGCAACCTGAGCCCTTTTCCTGTGGTGCTAGGGTTCCATGGACCTGATTAAAGGTAACTGAATGGTTTAGAGGGAAGCAATTAACATGGCTGATGTAAGTTCTTGCTGTTCTGAACAGAAATATCCCAAATAAGGCGATGAATAATTAAAAGCCTAAATCCCAATATTTAAACAGAGTATATTACCAAAAACAGTGATAAGTAAAAATTCATCTGAGACCTAATCAAAATGTCTATAGCCTAGAAGCATAATCCTCCCTTTGGGCTACAAGTCTTAACAGTTTCTGATCCCATTTCTGAATATAAACCGGAGAGACACTTACTTTGCAGAGCTGCAGACGTTGTGTAATAGTTGAAAGGCACATGGGACACGATGTAATCCTCGGAGAGACCTGCCAGCGTGTCACGGACAAAGACTGTTTTTCCCACCCCAGCATTTCCTACTAGCATTAGTGGTTGTCCTTTCTTCAGCAACAACTCCGTGAAGTATCTAAGACGAGTTGTCTCTGATGTAGAAACCAAAACTCTCTGGAGGAGGGTGGGATGGAGGGGAGAATGAGATAAAAGTCAGAAAGACAAGCATTCCCAAATTTGATGTCTAATCCAACACACTAACTTTAGAATTGAGACCCAAAGAAGCTTTAGCTTAATCACACCCATGGGGAGAGTCTGTCTACTTTTATTTTTTATTCTTGAATTGACAGAGTTCAGATATCACAGCTTAAGGAGAGCAGTTAAGTAGTTCCATCAAAGTGTCACAACATAAGCAACTGATTTATCTTCTCCCAATTAAGTCCCAGCATTCAAGTTTCCCTACTAGGATAGACCCACACATAGTGTGCAACCATGGGTTAGGTGGATGTTTAAGACACCATCCACCACTCTTTAGGACTGACCAAACATTTGCAAAGTCAAGTCACACAAAGGAAAATTGGTAGCAAAACCTTTGTCTGATAAGATTACTAGTAAATGACAAGGGCACAATCCACAC
The DNA here is from genome assembly GCA_004024925.1 of Scalopus aquaticus. Taxonomy (NCBI): domain Eukaryota; kingdom Metazoa; phylum Chordata; class Mammalia; order Eulipotyphla; family Talpidae; genus Scalopus; species Scalopus aquaticus. The sequence continues at coordinate 70,481 of PVIJ01002570.1, read as the reverse complement.
TAGAGCTCAGCATAGCAAAAGTTCAGTACGAGGCAAAACAGTGGCTTTAATTTTTGTGGAACACTCACAAGTCCAAAGGACATTTGAAAGGTATTACGTATTGTTAAGAAAATTTTGTACTTACTGCTTACTTATTTACCTACTACATTTTTTGCACAAAGAATTTGAGGTGACTTATAGCAATATAATTAAATGAAAGATAAAGATAAATAGAAATCAGACTTGGAGAATACAGACTAAAATACAAGATCAGGATAAGGGGTAGTAGATGTGAACACACAGGAATAGATTTCTTCATAGCAACTCAGAGCCAACATTTCTGTGCATTTCTTTGTGACCAATTTATAAAGGGTGTAAAAAACTTCTTGTGATACTCATGTTCACAAGGAAAATTCCATAATGGATAAAATTCTTCACTACTTGGCTGACTGAACACAACTGAGTATTTTAGAGATGATTCAGGATGATCATTCCAATAGAAACATTTATTCTTGAATTTTGTTTTAATTCAGCAATACTCTCAGGGCTTACTGGACGCTTCCTCACTTGCACAGAGGAAAGACCAGGTGAGGGACAGTGAGAGGCAGATCAGCAAGCCAAGGAGAAAGGTCTCAGGGGAAACTAACACTGTTACCATTTTGGTCCTGAACTTCCAGCCTCTACAACTATCGGAAAAGACATTTCTAAAGTTTAAGCACCCCTGTCTGGGCTACCCTGCGATGGCAGCACAGTTATGCAATTAGAGTTGGCCCCTGCTACAAAATGACTGGTCTCCATATACCATGTGAAGACTGGAGTTATGTTGCCACAAATGAACACTGGGAGTGCCCTCAAATCACCAGAAGTTAGGAGAAACACATGACAGATTCAATCTTAAAGCATTCAGAAGGAACCAAGACTGTTGACACCTTGATTTTGAATTTCTGGTCTCCAGAAGCATGAGTCGATGCATTTCTGTTCCTTAAGTCACATAGTCTGTGACACCAGCTCCAGGACATGAATATACACTGGGTTTTCACTCATTTGACACTAGCTGTCTACCAATTAATGAGCTAGAAATCACTATGTCCTACTCACAGAGCACTACCTGAAATAAGCAGTTCTAAAATGAATTAGAATTATATGACTTTGAGAAAGAAATATAATAAGGAGGATGGATTGCAGCAGAATATGATGATTAAAGAATAATTTGACAGAGAAATGCAGAAAGAAAACTCATGAATAGAAATAAAAAAATAGAGAGTGAGCAAGTGCAAGAGAAAGACTCATTTAGATTTGTCAGTGCCATGTCAATTTGAAAAATGAAGAGATTAAACATATTCACATTATGCTTTGTGGGGGTAAAGGCAAAAGTGTATGTGAAAATGCTAAGAAATTTATAATAAGGTCAGAAATAAAAATCAATGAACAGGAACATGCTTCCAATTTCCATAAAACTCACAAAGTTTCTCAGAAAATAAAAAGAAAGCTTTTAGCACAGAAATAAGTTAAAAAAAAAAAAAAGGTTTGCAGACACTTAATAGCCATCTTACTAATCATTCCTATAACTGAGATTCTTCTCTCCCAGGAACTGTTTTCCATGCTGAGCATAGCAACATAATTATTTATCCATCAGGAAAAAAGTAATTTGCAAAATAAAAAAGGGAAGGGAGGGGGCCTCAAACCAGCACATTGTGGCTTGAAAATTACTCTTCTTCATGACCTACCTGCAGAGGTACATCTGGATCCATAGTAAATTTTGGAATTTTATCAGTCCAAGGCAAGAATTTCTTAATTTTGTGGTCCAGATAATAATCAAAGATTGTTCCCTGGGATGGAAACTTCACTGCTTTCATCTCCTTATGCCACCACCGGCTGAATTCAGCTTGATAACTAGAAAGCTAAGAAGAACAAGAGCAGTCCTTATTGCAGACTTCAAAGTAATTTTGGAAACATCAAATGTCTCTTCTAATCCTGCCCATCACACAGTGCTGTCAGGGCACAGTCATACTTACAAATGGGATTTAGTAGCAAACTCAGGAAAAGTAAGAAGTAGTAAGTTAACAAACACTGCTATCAGAGAGGTAGAAACCTATAACTGCAATATACCCATCAGGTACAAATTTTCTGGAATAATTAGTAGCCTAAAAGGGTAGGGAAGGCTAGATGAATTTCAAATTACCCCTGGGTTATTCAATTTAACAATGAACTATCATGCAAATTAGCATGATACAAATACTGGTGCTGATCTCTACCAATGTTTGTATAAATTCACAGTAAAAGAAAAGTAAGAACAGTGGAGTACCTTTTAAAAAAAGGCAGCGTTTTACTTAAATACTATCCTTTATTTTGAGATTATTGCACTCTTGGATGCTCTGGTGTTACAACACCCTTTCCTTTATAAAACCATGATGATGATAATCATTTGTTTTTTATAAATGCCCTTTGAAAAGGAAACAGCTGATAACCCTAATCATTATTAAAATACTGTTGACCTTGAAATTCTAAATCTGGGACACCCTGCCATGAAGGATAAAGGCATGAAGACATGCTGGGACTTGGTTTTCTACCAGGGTGTAAGGAGTAGTGTAGCTGGGAAGCCCATCTCCTCCGCAGTCTGTCAGGAAAGTGCAGCTCCATACAGAAGAAAGTGCTTGGTTTATAAGGTGACAGGTACAAGTCCCTTGTTGCTAGACTAGAATATGGAAAACAGATGAGGGGAAATACCTATACAGAAAGTAACAAGTCTTCCTATATTCGCAGGATGACCTGGCCTAATGAGTCTGGTAAACTCCAAAAATTGTGTGTGTCCACTGCATCCTGCAAACTCATACTTATCCGGGACATTAATTCCCATTTTCTCCAAAGGAAATCGTAAACCTACTTTTACTTTCAGGTCCTATGTCCTTGGCCTGTGACCCACTTTGTGGACTAGTTGAGCACACACACAAGAAGAGACATTTAGGATGGCAGGCAGCGTAATTCAGGCCGAGAGGAGGGATCAGACCCTGCAGGGAGTGCTCGCTGACCCCTACACACCACCACTCATGCACCCTTGACTTTAGGGCCATTTAAGTTATTTTCAGATCAGTGGCAAATGATGCTTTATTATGCTATAAAGCCAGTCTTAAGTTAGTTCAAAAGTATTTCTTACCTGGGCCTCCCTGGTGGCACAGCGGTTGATCACTGCACTGTGGAGCTGTCGGCATCGCGATGCGAGTTCGACGCCCAGCCAGGGAGAATCCCACATGGCGCGGCAGCCTCCCCTGCCTCGCCCGCTGCTCCCCTCAGCAGTGTATTTCTGATCTGCCTGTTCTGCTCCCCACTCTGTCTCTGGTGAACCCTCTCGCCGCCCCACGCCTCTGGCCTGTACCCCAGCTTGTATGTATAAATAAATAACTCTTAAAAAAAATTTCTTACCTGGAACCATTCTCTGTAGGCAGAATACCTATGACTTCTACTGGACATAAAAAATTGGCTTTACCTAAGCACTATATCGCAAATATTTTGCTAATAAATCTTTAACTCGATTAAAACCCATTTGTTCTATAGCGGGAAAGAAAACCAGAGTTTCTGCCCTCAGAGTTTATGGGGAAGACAGAGGTGGACACTGGGGGAAGAACAGTGGAAGCACAGGTTAAGCCAATAAATGCAGAGAGAAATAGGCTCCTTGAAAGCCAAGTTTGTTGTGAGAATGACAGGAATGAATCTGTTTGAACTGGACATACAGGAAAGCCATCTCTGAAAACAGGCACACATTGGGTTGGGGGGGTGGGGTGCGCAATTCTGGGAAGCAGAAAGAGGCCAATATGGGCAAGGACCTGGAGGTGTGAAACAACTTATGTTCAAGAAAGCAGCTGATGCAGTTTCTTGGGGGGCGGGAGGGAAGGAGTGACAGAGGAAGAAGCAGAGAAAGAGGGACAGAGCCAGATCCAGAGCCCTCAGAAATAGTACAAGTCTGAATTTTATCTTACAGGCAACAGGAATGCATTAAAGTGTTTTAAACCCAGTAGCTTATCATAGATTTCAAATGACAATAATAAAAAAGAAAACCACTCTGTTAACTGAGTGAAAAATGGATTATGGAGCAAGTGAAGAAGCAGAAAGACCAATGAGGTGACTTCAGATGCTAGGTGAAGAGTGACAGTGACAGTTAACAGGCTCAGCTTAGTGAGAGCAGACAGGAGGCCTGTGTTGGAAGTTGTGGGCAATCATCTGGGCTGAGAACTCAGGTTCCAAGTCAGAGTGCTGCACAGCTCAGGTATCTGTTAGCTGTGTGTCCTCAAGCAGGCCAGCTTATCTAAGCTTAAGTTCCTTATTTATAAAAGGAGAACAGTTGTACCTATCCATGCATGTTTTATTTTTTGTTGAAGATTCAATGAGATCACCTAGGGAAAGCTCTAAGCACATTTCCTGACAGACTGCAGGCACCCAAAGTTGTTAGATGCACAAAAGGCTAGTCTGATACTACTACTTGTGTTGTCTGTTTCACTTGTGTGTACACACTACATTCATTCACTTCATTGCTATCTCTTGAATGTGTCCTAGAGATCTTTCAAAAACTTGATGATGACAATGATTGTTATTCAGATAGAGAGCACCTGGGAGAGAAAGGTCCCAGTGTGACACCCAGCTTCTGGATTGAATAAATGGGTGGGAGGTTTCCATGTTTGCAAACTGTGAAGACAGAAAGAGGATCAGCTGATAGGAAGGTGAGGGGTATGACTGGGAATAGAAAGATCCCAGCTGTCCACCTTCCTTATATAATTTTACCTGGTTTTACAGTCCTGGAAAAGCAAAGCTTTGTGGATAACAAACAAGGGGGGTGTGGAGGGAAGAAAAACAAAAAACCATGGGGGTGGGGAGAGCCTGCATGTGGCCTCTGTGAATGAGAAATGCACACGTTGTAAATTGTGCCTTCAAGGAAAACCACATGAAGCCACCCAACACTGATACTTGATTCTTACTCAAAGAGCAAAGGCAGTTCTTTAGAAAGCACTTGGAAATTACAGAAGAAAAATTGGCCTCTGAGAAGGGTTGAAATAAAATCTAGGATGCCATGTGAATACCAAATTTATTTATAGGTATGATTTGTGGTAACCTAGAAACAAGAAGTGGAAGTGCCCACAGGTTAGCACAAACATGTATTTTAGGACCTATGGCCAGTAAACCAAGGGAATGTGGGTCACTCTTGGCTGTGATGCCTTCCTGTGTAAATCCCTGTTTATATCTTCAAATACTCAGGGAAGCTCAGGAAATGTGTGATATCTAATTTTAATGCAAAGATTCCATGGTTTCTGTGCAAACACCACGGTCACAAGAGGTTAGGAGGCAGTATAGAAGGTGTGGAGACAACGAGCATGGGAGAGAGAATCCTCATGTCATTTCCCATTAGTGCAACTTTGGTCAAGTTAGAGCACTACTCTGAGCTTAATTTATACAAGGAGGATACCTTGCAGAATTACTATAAAAATAACAGTAAAAAATCTATATAGAGAGGTACATGGTGGATAGAAGTTGTAGAAATTTGTACAAATTTCTAAAGTTAAAAAACTCCCACTTTGCACTTTGCACTGCAAGTCTAAGCAGTGTGTGTGTGTGCACACGCACGCACACATGCGCACGCATGCACTTGTTCAAATTCTTTTCTCAAGAGTTTGCTCAAGTCACAGAAGCCATAAATGGGCTAAGACAGGAATGCTGTGCAGGCATGATAACTTCACTGTCAGCTAAAGACCAGTGGAAAGGAATGGGTCCTGGGTGAAGTTGGTTAAAGAATTACTTTGGGGATCAGGTGTGAGACTGATTAGAGATAAGAGACTAGAGATGGGAAACCAACGTGAAGGCCCCATGTCTGATTCATATGCTGATGCCTAATCCCCACTGTGATGCCTTTGGAGATACAGCCCTGGGACATAAATGTTTAGATGAGATCATGGGTGTTGGGCTTTTATAGTAGGATGACGGCCCTAGAAGGGGCACCATAGTTTTCCATGTCTCTCTCTCTCTCTCTCTCCCCTCTCTGAGGTTACAACAAAAAGGCAGCCATCTGCATGACGAAGAGGGCCTTTACCTTGCTGGCAGCTTGATCTTAGACTTCAGGCCTCCAGAACTGAGAGAAAAGAAATTTCAGCTGTTTAAGCCACCCAGCATGGTATTTTGTTACAGCAGCCTGAGCCAAGACACTATGATTGCCCAGGACAATCTAAAAAAGAGACACTCTTGAATGAAGGCTGTAGGGATAGAGAAGAGGGGGCAGATTACACTGGAAGAAGCTGAAAATCATGAGACATACAAACAAGAGTAAAGTCTCCCAGGTTTTAAACCACTGGTGTTAGGAGGAACGTGAGTATCACTGAGGAGAATAAAGTGGAGGAAAGCACATACAGAGAGGAGTCCCAGGTACAGTGAGTAGTGTGCCTTGCCTGGGAACAGCTCACTACCTGTATTGCTAAGGGGGCAGGAGGACACACACAGCCTCTCTCAGAAGAGAAATGGGTGGAAGGCTATGATCTGGCATCATCAGCCAAATTTAGCTCTATCAGCTGGAGGAACTTGCTGAGAAAATGTACAGGCTTACGAGAGTATATAGCAGGTAGGAAAAGCTGTGACAGTGCACAAAACCAATGAAATCACATGATACTTCTCATCCAAAGAAACCTGACTCTATAAACTATTGCTAAACATACCTGATCTTGTAGTAGAGTGCCTCCAAATGCCCAGATACAAGCAAAGACAAAATATACTTCATAAACTTCTTTCGGGCTGTCAGAAGGTACATTTTCAGGAGTCAACAAACATTCCAAAAGAGCACAAATAGTCTAAAGAAAAAGAAATAGCCATTCATTTACGGCAACATTTTTTAAACAGTAGACTACGTTCACTCGGCTAATTTTTTCACAAATGTATTTTATCCTTAAAGGAGCATTTAATTTCCCCTAACTCTATGATGTACCCCACTGGCAGAAACAAAAATTACCGCCTCGTGTTTGATGGTGAAACTTTTTGCCACTTTGAATCACACTGATCTTATAGGAAATAAAGTATTTGTAAAAACTTATAGTCTTAAATTTTCCAATTAATAATCACTTTTATGTATAAATACATAAAATCAAAAAGAAAAAAAATAATGTGTATCTATCAAAGCTCCTTTTTTAAAGGGGGGTTTTATTAGACACGGTATTCTATAGCCACTTTCTCATTTAAAAGAAACTCAAGACCTCTGTCCCCATCAATGTGACTTTTTTATTTATTTATTTATTTATTTATTTATTTATTTATACATACAAGCTGGGGTACAGGCCAGAGGCGTGGGGTGGCGAGAGGGTTCACCAGAGACAGTGGGAAGCAGAACAGGCAGATCAGAAATACACTGCTGAGGGGAGCAGCGGGGGAGGCAGGAGAGGTCTGCTGCACCATGTGGGATTCTCCCCGGCTGGGCGTCAAACTCACATCGTGTGCTGCCGACAGCTCCACAGCACAGCGCTCAACTGCTGCGCCACCAGGGAGGCCCATCAATGTGACTCTTATATTGTCATTAGGAATGAATGCACAGGATTTCACTGAATGGAAAAGCACTTATTTATCTATTTGCCTCTCATTGGATATTAAAATAGTCCATTTCCTTTAGTGTTTGGGCTCCCATTTTTTCCTGCCTGTTGTCATAAATTTAGAAAGTCGAGCTGGAAGTCATAGCCTGTGGCATTCTTTTGGATACCATCCTTAATTAACCTTAGAAGAAATTCAGAAACTTGTTCTTCACACACTCCAGGTGATATGGGACTATGCTTTGTTAGCTCAAAACACACCCCATATTCAGGGCCATCAGCTCAGCTCAGTAATGAGCGGTCAGGGTTGCTGCAAAGGGCTTTCTGGTGTGAAATAAGAACAGATGAGTTCTCTAAAGCATAAAAGTCACCATCAATAGCATTTCCACAGACCCTCAAAACTCATGATACCCTTCTCCTAATTAGTTACAGCAATACATTTTACCACTATCATATATACTCAACAAAGGGGGTGAAGATTGTGTGCACACCTTTCCCTCTCTGCCAGGAAAGGTGGGGAAATTCATAGAGAGGTGGAAAATGGGTCCTGGAAATAACTGGGAAGTACTTTTAATTAAAACAGTTGAGCACTTGTTAGATTTTTTTAATCTTCTCTCTTGATTTCTATTATTTTATATTGTGCCATGTTTGCCAATTTAATACAATTTTCTAATAGAATAAAACTCACTGATTTCTTATCAAGAAAAATCATGTAAAACTCTGAGACTCTGTGATTTCCAAGAAGTCATGTTGGTCTGAGGAACTGCAAAAATTATAACAAAAAAGACTGTAAGGTCTCCACGTGGAATTATCCAGTGACCTGGACACTGGTAACTCACATGATGCTTGTTTTCCCAAACACAGTACTTGAAAAACATTTTGAAGAAACTATAGAAAATTAAGCATACTCTGGGATATCTTTCTGAAAGAGGTGATACACCTTACCAAACTTAAAGCAAAGATGCTTCATGTACTGGAAAATAGTATAACTTCTTCATGTACCCATTTTATTTAATTTCAGAGCTGGGGCAAGGTAGCGAAGGGTTTTGAGACTCTCAAAGTGGTTTGCACTTTTGAGTAGGGGTCAAAGAGAAGTTTCATTTTCAAACACTCCAGGGCCAGTGTGCTGGGGAATGGCCTGGCACTGCAGGCCTTTTCTGTGGGCATCACACTGCCGGCCTCCCACGCGATCTGTTCCTGAAAACTCCATGGTTTCAGGCAGCCCAGCCAGGGCAGCCTGTAGGGATGAGAGTTTATAAAAGGTTCCCGTCCTTTTCAGTCTCTGGTTCTACCCTCAGCCTTTCCCCTTCTGCCCAGTCCTAATATACCGAGATCAACTCCCTTCCCTGTCTTCCAGATTCATTTCCTCCAAAGCTTGGGAGCAGACATTTTCCCATTTACCTCAGGTTCACAGGAGCCTCAAGTTCTGTGCAGCCCCCACAGGCACCCACATAAGTAATGGCTTAAAAACTCAGGGGCACTTAGTCTGCAAAATGATAGACTAAGGCAGCACAGGTCATGAGCTGTGGCATAAGGGTGTCTGGCGACATCTGGGACAGACAGCACACAATGATCCATACACTCACAGCCGAGGTGTGCAGTGACTCTCCCATCTAGGTCTGTGTGATTATACTCTGGCCTCTGCGTGGTGAAATTCCCTAGTGATGCACTTCTCAGAACGTGTCCTCCTTAAAGGACATGTGGCTGTGAGTTTTCACATGTCAAGTCACTCAACGAAATGTACCAAGTGCCTCCCCTGTGCCTACTGTGCTAGGAATGAAACACCTGTAACACATGTCCTCGTTGTGGGGCTGGGGACGCCCACTGCGGGCAGACCTGCTTAAAATAGGAAGCAACACTGGCAGCTGAAAAGGATGAGCTAAAGTAGCCATTTCAAACTATTCTCTTTTCTATCCATTTTTGTCTCAAATTTGGTCCTTATAAGTAAACATAGAAAAGAGACTATAAAAACTACTAAAAAGAAACTAAGGATAAAATGCTATTCTGAATCCTATAAACAGGAGAAATGAGAGCAAAAGTCATATTAATTCCTACTGACCTATTTTCACACTACTCTTGAATGAAAAAGTTCACACCACAGAGAATCACACAAACACACAAGTCAACTCGAGAAAGAATACGATCATGCTTTTTTGCAAGTATTACACCAGAGGAAGTCTAATTAGGCTAACCACATAATTAATTCATTATGAATAAATTCAGACCTGCTTTCAGAAATAAATTATACCTCAGATAATTACTGTTGAAGACTATCGTTTACTTAATTGGTGTGTGAATTATCCAAAAACCTGAACTTTCTCTTCTTATTATGCTTGTGACTATGTCTAATTTAGCTTCAAACAAATTTGGTAACACAGTAACTTAACGGTAACAAAGTAATTAGAAACTGATTTTGCTCCTATAGGAAAAATACAAGGTTCTAATTGTAAACCTTTTGTGGCGTTTTATACTTACAAAGGGTGGGGATACTTTTTCCTCATGCTGAGATTAAGATCACAACCTTCATTTCTGTGTGCTGTGTATTATTTTCATTTGTTTCCAAGACAACATATCAGATATATCCTTCACACTTTCCAGCTGCCTCATTATGAAGATCAGAAAAAAAAGGTGTCCCCAGAGTATTATGGATTCTCCAACTAGAATCCAACTAGAATGATCTGACAAAATACTTAAAAGTATTTTGGGGGAGAGGGAGAAAGTAAAGAGAGAGGGGTGTCTGTGGGTGGTGGCAAACTATAGGATAGAGTTCAGAAGCTTTATTTTATCCACTGGCTAACACCTTTAACTGTGCGGCTTTATTTTATTCATGAAACACACTGAGCACCTTCTCTGGGCCAGTTCCACAGGAGACAGAGAAATAAGGCAGTCACAGCTTTGCCCTTCTTCTATTCGAACACACTTGAGAGAAGCACAATGACTCAGTGAACACATACTCAGCCCCACTGTGTGTGGGGAACTGTGTAAATCTCCAGGGAACACAGAACATAGCTTGAGGCCTTCTAGTTCACAATCCTGTGAAAGAATCAGGCCACAATTCCAAATAATAATTGAACGAGACAGGTTTGTGATGGAGGTTTGCAAACAGCACCAGGGGACATGGGGGCTACAGAGGAGGGTTGAAGCAATCTAACAACTCCAGAAATTTTTCCATCTTCTTGAGCCAGCAGACTCTTCCACTGTCTTGACCAAGCCATCCCACCACACTAGGCCCAGAATACCAAAGGATCTAACAGAAGACAAACCTGCACGAAGCTATTCTCTGGGATTGAAGTGATGGTTTTAAAGCTTGTTCTCAGCTTGTCCAAGCATGCTGGAACATATTTATCAAAAAGAACAGTTAAATTTGCCTTCTCTGATTGATGGCGCCTTCTGTCTATCCAACTGGCCACATACCTGTAAAAGAACACAGAAAAGCTTTTATTGAATACTAGGCTTGAAAAGCAGAATTTTATGAATTCAAAAGCTCCCCCCTTCAGCACAGCTTGGTGCGACACTTCAGGGACATGTTTAGAGAGTTCATTCTATTTCTCAAATGGCAAATATTTTTAAGTGACCCTTTAAAAACTTGTTTTAATGGCCATTTTTATCTTAATGAAAAGAATGTAAAAGAAACTCCTAATAGCACTTAGAAGCCAAACATAATAGAGTGAAAGTAGGCCATTACTGAGCATTTATAGGGAAGTACAGTTCGTCATTTCCTAAAGGACTGAAACTATTTTCATAGGATAGACTTTATTTATGAAAATTGCTTATCATTATTGATTAATCTTGGCATCAACTATTTAGAAATGAGAAATCAGTTACTAATAACAACACGAAAATTCCAAAGGGGCTATTTCTCTTTTAAAGTTCCTCCTTTTCCACTGAATCGAATGGGCTTCTAAGCTGATAACTGAAAATGTTTTTCTAGTAAGTGGCTAGAATGGCATCTCACACTTGGGTACATGTGTATTAATCTGAAGTTTATGTTTTTGGTTTTGATACATTAATATATCTAACACATTAGTAAAATATTACTTACTAATAAAATGAAACCTGGCTTAGCAGCACCCACAATTGTCACTGGGGAGAAACCATATGATGTTAAATGAAAAATAATTGCTCAAGAAATTCTATCACGCAGGAGGCAGTGATGACAAATACATTTAGCTGCCAGCCGAGAAGCAGTGTGACCACAGACCAATTACAGCCAGAGTTCACTTTATACCAATCAGAGATCGCATATTGAATATCAGAAGAAATGAAGGTAATATAACTATCTAACGAAATGTTCCCTTTGATTTTTATTAGGTGTCACAACAGGGTTTCATTAAATTTTCAACTATCTTCACACTATTAATTTATAAAATGTCAACTGCTGAATGTTTTCAAGTCCAAAAGCAATGGTTTTCAGTGGAAGTCCAATTGCAGGAGTCTACCCTGAGAGCATCTCTGAGTGCTGGTGACAGCAGGCACCACGGAACAATGAGGTAGAGGCCATACTTAGTCCTCAGCTACCAATTTTATTGCATATCAGCTGCCAGAAGTGGAATCTTAGTGTGCAGAGCTTGTGTGTGTGTGTGTGTGTGTGTGTGTGTATGTATGTGTTGCTGAGGTTGATGATGCTCCAAAGTCAGATTGCTTGGATCTGCCTAAAAGTCCCATATTGTAACTGTTTTAAGTTACCTAATTTTTCTGCTCCTCAAGTTTCTTATATACCAAAGGTGATGATAATAATAATAATAATAATAATAATATGGACCTCTTATGGTAGTTCTGGGTTAAATGAGTTCTCAGGTATCAAGTGCTTACATTAAATATTTGACATGCAACAAATTTTCAATAAATGGGCTTCAATAGCACCGGGAGAACTGGGTTCAGTTCTGGCATTGCCTCTCTGTGCAGCTGTTAAAGGCAGCAGTATGCAGTAGCACTCAGGAGCTGGCAGCCAGGTGGTGTAACAAACCCCTCCCCAAACGCCTGACAACGTTTCTTCAGGACTCTGGGAGCAGAGAGCCAGCAGGGACAACCAGGAGCAGCAGCCTCCACGCCACCCCAGAAAGGGATGTGGGCTTGGCAACTAATGCACAGGTGATACCTACTTCACTGAACTAGACTGGCAGCAGCCAAAGTCTCCAAGAGGAAACCTACCACGGTCACAAGCACAGGAGGCTCTTATACAAATCATTCACACAGTAGGCGTGGCTCCGGCAAGGAGGTGAGTTCAAGCAAACTAGTAGACACAGGGTAAGAGATAATTTTGTCAAGAAAAAGAGCCCCTGATTGACTTCTCTGAGGGGTGAAACACACATGGGAGAAAGAGTAAACATTTTAGTTGAAAAATATGGATAATATGCATTTTCATGTATAAGTTACTGATAAATTTCATAGTTCAGAATAAAAATAGACATGGAAAGATAGCAAATTTGAAAATTAAAGTTTGGCAAAAACTAAAGCTATAAACCTGCATTTGTTGGTCATTCTCTACCTTACTTCATGAAAAAATTTGTTATGTTTAAAAGGTGGTATAGATTTCATTATGACCAAGTGAAACATAAGCCTGTCACCTGACATGCAATTGAAAATGGCACACTAAATTAAATGGCCTATTTTTTAGCTTGCCCACATAAGCGATCAACTACATCTGGCATCCCTGCCTTGGGAAATAGCTACATCTCAATGCTTTAGTGCATCAACTAATTAATTGCCAATATCTGGGTCACTCAAAAGAATCTTTGGTGCTTCAGCATTTGCAAATGTTTTTCATATAATGAGCTATGTTGCTCTTCTCTCCTCCAGAAGAGCTATCAGTGCATCACATATAAGTCCAAAACCCTGTAATTTGGAAACTAGGCAGCCAATTTTCAGAGCTCTGAAAACTTGCACCTAGTGCTTGACAGTCTGGGGTTGGACTCCTGTCATAAAGGATGGCAGGACTTCATCAGAGCTATCAATGAATTGCCCCTCACAACAAGCATTAGCTTCTCTACCATTCTCTGTGGTCTGAAAAATGGCAGAAGTTAGGACATGCTGATCGGCAGTGTATGTCTACAATTTCTGAACCTGTATGTTTATAAATACAGGCAGCACTCAAAGGTGAACGAATGGAATGGCAGGGGCAGAAGTCAATAAGCTCACCCAATGAAGGTGAGAGAATTAGGGAAACAAACCCAAGCATTTTAGAGTGAAGCAACAGAGGAAAATCCATGATGCAAACTTGTGGCTTCTAAAAAATTATCTTCCTCAGAAATCTCTTATGGAATCAGACTAAATTCCAGAGCTGCTCCCACCCTTTCCTATCACATTTTATATGCTAAGTATTGATAATACATCATTTGGTAGAACCCTTTTTAGTGTTGCCCTCACTTTAAATAATTTTAATTTAAATAAGTATGAATTTAATCCATCCCTGCATGTTTTCCCAGTTTCTATGCATGTTCATTTTTGTCTCACGGAAAACATTCTCACTGATCCTAATTTTCAGAAATTGTCTCTAATTCCCAAAATTTCAAAAGACTTTTATGAACTGTCCAGGATTCTTCCAGTAAACATAAAACTCAGAATTAAAATGGAATTTAGTTTCTGCAGCTAGTTGCATATCTGCACATGCTGATGTGATTTTAAGGATATTATCTGACCTGATAGGCACCGTATCTGCAAAGTGTAGACATAAAATTATTAAAAATTGCTCAGTGAATTTTAACAAAAACATTCTAAGAAGCTTAAGTGATAATGACACTATCTTTAGTACTTAAATGACCACCACAGAGACTATGAACATAGTATTTCATAACGTCTTCTATCCATGTCATCTTTACCAGTTCCTATAATATAAATTAAGGAAATATATTCCCTAACTCTGCTCACTGAAAAAGGCCTCAGAGCAATGACACAGCAGTAGTAATAAGCACACCTTGATTACCTATCTTGAATTCTAAAATACCATTCCTTTTTTAAAATATAGTCTCTTCAGGCACCTTAAAGAAATGGCTGAATCAGGTCATTACCTGAATCAGGTAAGGGATGCCTCAGACAAGCCATAAGCAAAGCATTTAGCAAAGCAAACATGAGCCAGAAAGCAAAGTGAGCAAAAGCTTAGGACATGTAAAAGAGAGGCTGGCTCCTACTGGGGAAATCTGCGACAATTTGAGCATCAAAAACAGTAAGTTGGCAATAAATACTACTCACTGAACAAAATGAAAAAGCATAAACAGAAAATGATATTCTGCAAAAAAGAAGGGGAAGGAGGAAGGGGCAAGAGGAAGAAAGAGGAAGGGAGTGAGGGAAGCTGGGAGGAGGAGGAGGAAAAGTTGTTTACAGAAATCTGTCACCTAACGTATGAAGATAGAATGATTCAACTAAGAAATCAGCACTTTGGAACCATTGGTGGGTGATTCTCTCAGACAGCTAGCTTTGTTCTTAAAATTGTAAATATCATGAAAGAAACAAGTGGAGGGATGTTCTAAATTTTGGTAGAAAATAG
This sequence comes from Scalopus aquaticus, assembly GCA_004024925.1. Taxonomy (NCBI): domain Eukaryota; kingdom Metazoa; phylum Chordata; class Mammalia; order Eulipotyphla; family Talpidae; genus Scalopus; species Scalopus aquaticus. The sequence continues at coordinate 55,472 of PVIJ01002570.1, read as the reverse complement.
GGAAAAGTACACACAATGCAGGATCCTGATTTGAAGCTAGATTTTTAAAAAGCTACACAGCAAATTACTGGGGTAACTGAAAAAAAATATATAATTAGATAATTTTGTGTTGAGGGTAAACTTCTTAAGTGTATCTGCTATATTGTGTTGATGTAGAAGATCCTAGTTCTTAGGGGATAAATGCTGAAATACGCAGGGATGAAGTATCACAATGTCTCCAACATACTTTCAGATAATTCAGCAAAAATAAAAGGAGAAAACATTTCAATGAAAGAGAGAAAAATGTAGTATAGCAGAATGAAAATAAACAGAGTAAAATGGTAACAGTGAGTGTAGGAAAAGAGTGTATGGCAGGACAGTGTTTCTAACTCTTTTGTAATTTTGAATACTTTAAAATCTAAAAATTGGAGAAATTTGAGTTGCCAAGATACTGACTTGAAAAACTGGGTTAATATCTATGTCAAGCTTAGAAGGTAATTAAGAATTAAATGTGTCAAAACATGTAAAACTATTACATTATTAGCAGTATGACACTCAAGTAAGGAAATACCCAATAAATATGAAATGAAAAATATTACTCCCCAACCTGAAATAGTCATACTTTTGTAGTTTATAGGTAGTTTCTAGCAGTAGGAGATGAAAACATCAAAATATTTTTTAGAGAAGATTCCTATTATTTTGGAACACGACCTGGAGGGATTCTGGTTACATGCATGAAAATTATAACCTCTCCATCAGTCTTGGATATAACAGACACCATTATAAAAGAAAAATCAAATGGCAAAGATAGAATTGTTTACCTTTCGTAGGAATACAAATTGGGTGTGTCTTTAGCCAACCTGCAACCTTTGACTTAGGGGACAAAAGTCCTTCTTTAAATAGATAAAAATGCTAAAAATAGCTGTAGACAGCTTTTGTTCACACAAATCTCCACAAGAAGCTACTGAGGTTGAATCACGTAGGCCTTGGGAACGGTGAGGTTTATTATTTAAACAAACCACAGCCAGTAGTGGGGGTGAGTAAGTGGTTCCCTGAAGGAAGCAGGCTTGGTGATGCCTCTGCTCTCTGTACAGGAATGCATAGGAGTGATGAGCCCCATTTTAGACTTTAAAATCACTTTTACACTCAGCAAAATCCAATAAAGCTTTGTTACGCATGAAAGTCTGGGCATGGCTCTCTTCTGCCACAGTTAAGGGTTGAGACCTTTAGTGAACAAATAGGATACAATAAAAAGCAGCCTGGAGAAGCAAATTAGTCAGGCTGTCTGGCAGGGAACAGATGTCATCCTGGAATTAGGATAATAGGAAAGGGTCAATAAAAGGCTATTGGGAGCAGAGAAACTGCAAAGGAGAGCACAGCCCCAAGGGGCCAGAACCAAGACACGGCTATTGTACCTATTCCTGTGGGGACAACAGAATCAAGGACTACAGAACAGGGAAGGAAACAATCTTCTGGAGAGACTGAAGAGGAGCTGTGACCTGAAGCTGAGGGGACAGAGCCATCCTGACGTGACCCCGCAGGGAGGCAGCCAGGAAAAGAAATAGCCTGACCTCACCCTGCACTCTCATTTCCTGCCAGGGCTCCTCACTGGCCAGATCACACAGCAGCCAGAGGGCAAGGAGCCCATGCTGCGGAGCGTGCAGGACGGCCTCGGGCACGGGCAAGGGTAGCGGCGGGGGCTGCAGGCAGCTGACCTCACAGCACACTGCACACAAACACACGTTCACTGCAGCACTGAGACAGGCCTGCAGCGCCCGGTGGGAATGCAGGAGGAGGGGCCAAGGGACTGGCATCAGGACGAATGGTTGGAAGTGGATACGTTGAAAATGGGCACACTAAACTTGCCCTAAATCAAAGCATTCTCGCTGTTCATGGGTGCCTGTTATACATACAAGCGCAAGCATACAAGCTCATTAAAGCCTATACTGATATCTATAGGCCATTATTTTTCATTTATCAAAAAACTACTAAACTTATATAAAGTGTAAAAGGGGAGTGTCCAACTGAAAATGACAAGACTGGGTGACAAAACTTTGCAATAGATGTTTTTTTGCCTACAAAATAGTTGTATAAAGTGGGATAAAGAAGGTAAGCCATCAAAAAAGAAAAAAAGACAAACCACACAGGTGTTAACTGTAAATTAGCCTAATTAATTAAATTATCAATGCTTTTTTCGAATAATCACATAAATATCGATTTTTTAAAAACCTAAGATTAAAAAGGGAATATTTACAACCAAAAATCCCCAAGCAACTAGAGTAAAAAATATGCAAAGAATATGCAAAGACTTTTCTACAAAGAAGATATAAAAAAGGCCAACGAATGAAGGGATTTATGCACATCTATATTCAGAGCAGTTTTTTCCATAATTGCCGAGTCATGAAACCAGCTTGAGTGCTCATCAGCGGACACCTGGCAAAAGAAACTGTGGCATATATGGTCAATGGCTACTCAGCTGATGAAATAGCGGCTTTTGGAACAAAATCACCTTGAAGTGATTATGGTAAGTGAGACAAGTCAGAAAGCAAAAGACAGACATCCGATGGTTTCACTTACCTGTGGAACATAAAAATAACAAAAGGAGTATATATGCTGGCAAAGCACAACAAAAACAATTCACACATTTTGTGAAAAATATACTGGTTACCAGAGGGCGGGGCAGGAGACAGGAGGGGCTGGGGAGGGTTGTCACAGGATATCAGCATGGGAGGTTTGGTGGAGGGTGAGTGAAGCGTATGTACATATGGTTCATCATTAGGGAAGTATAAATCAAAACTATACTGAGATGCTATTTCACACCAGTTAGGATGGCTATTTTAAAAAATATGGAGAAAAACAAATGCTGGTGAGGATCCGGAGAAATTGAACATTTATGTAGTGTTGGTGGGAACATAAAGTGGTGCAGTAACAACAGTACAACGATTTCTTAAAATATTAAAAGTAGAATCACCATAGGATGCAGCAATTCCACTTTCAGGAATATACCCAAAAGGATTCAAAGTTGGACACCAAGAAATATTTATATATTCACGTTCACAAAAGCATTATTTACAACAGCCAAATGATGGAAGCAGACAAAGTGTCTATCAACAATGAGCAGAAATGCAAAATGTGGTGTGTGTGTATGATGGAATATCACTGAGTCTGAAAAAGGAAATTCTGGCATATGTTACAACATTGAACCCTGGAAGACATTATTCTATGTAAAATAAGTCCGACACAAAAGGACAGTCACTCTATGATTCTAGTTTCGAGGTACTGAAAGAATTCCAATTCCACTGAGGTGGAAAGAAGAAAGGTGGTTGCCAGGAGTTGTGGGCAGGGAAGATTCAGGAGCTACTCTTTAAAGGGTATGAGGCATAGTTTGCGAAGATGAAAAAAGTTCTGGAGATGAATGATCATAACAGCTGCACAATATGAATGTACTAATGCCACTGAACTGTACAATAATAAGGGCAAAAATGGTAAATTTTATATTGTGTGTGTTTTACTACCATAAAAAAAAAGACTCACGGATTCCAGCCCAGGTCTTGTGGGTTCACATACAGAATGCCAGCTCTGGAAACAGTAGCTGGTGTCGCTGTGCTTAAGTGATGAATCTCAAAGAGCAGCCTCATGGAGGGAGTGAGGGATACACGCTCATTACTGGCCAAGGTCAGCACCTGCATGGGGCAGCACAGCATAAACAGAGGCCTGGTCATTCGGGAGCAAAGGTGTGCTGCTAACTCACCATATGCCACAAGGTGCTTTCCCCAGAAGTGCCACAGACTCTGCAGTTACTGTCCAGGCTGAAGGTGCATATGAAATAAAACTCTCAATTCAGTCATGAGGGGAGTTCATGGACGCCTGAAGAGCAAACTTGCCAACATGAAGTCCTCTGTGCCAACCTTTAAATAACTGTGGGAATTGTTACTAAGCGAGAAATAAGACATTTGTTCTGCAAGTTGATAACATGCAAAGGTTTGCATACCACAAAAAACTTTCTTTAGAATCTGATACACCACAATTATCAACTGTCCTATAAAAACTCATGCAAGTATAAAAGCTTCCTATATTTTATGATGAACAATGTCTTAGTTCAAAAAGCAGTAATTGGGGCCTTCCTGGTGGTGCAGGAGTTAAAAGTCTCAGTGCTATCAAGCTATCCAGCCACTGCCACCTGAGTTCAATCCCCAGCCAGAAAGCTGACCCACATGGTGCAGCAGATCTTTTGTCTGCCCACTGCTCCCCTCAGCAGTGAATTTCAGTCGATCTGCCTGTTCTGATTCCCACTCTGTCTCTGGTGAATCCTCTCACCCCCACACCACTAGGTTACACCCCAGTTCTTGTAAGCATAAATAAATAAAAACAGACCTTAAAAAAAAAAAACAATAATTACTGTTAAGGTGGTTACTAATGCTACTGCATAGCAGTTTTGATTGCTGATTTCTTTCTCCTGATCCTGACAACAAAGTGTGTTGCTTAAGAGGTAGCTCACTGGATTGTACCATCACCTTTTGTTTTTGCTGGAAATGCTGGATTAATTACAATAAAATTTGCGGCAATGCACTTACACTCAATCTCTAGTCACAGGAACTACTTAATTTCAATAGGTGAATTTCATCAGTTAACACAGGACACCAACTTCTTTTACTGTTCTTATTCTTAGTCAAAAATGAAATGTAATAATTTATGCATAGCTCTTAGAATATGGTAAAGCATCTAGAAACTAAATTATTGGAAACATTTCTTACTCTTTAAAGTTGGTCAAATTTATACAGATAAAAGTGCACTCATTTAATTTCTTTAACAGGGAAATTAGGAGAATTATCAGGGAAGTGCCACTTGTCGAAACAGCAATTATGTGAAGATCAGGTTAATGATTACAAACCAGTATTAACACAAACAAGAGAAAGAGACTCTTAATACACTCTCCAGTTATGCTTAAGACTTAGCCCTGAGGTATTACTCACCTTGTTATCATCCATGACAGTATTTAGTGATTCAATCCACCTGGGATCAATATCTCCATCCAGGACTATCCACTTTGGTCCGCCATGAGTAAGATTTGCTTGTTCTCGCAGAATGGATGAAAAGAGACCTATAAGTTGAATAAATAATCCTAATATATAATCGAGTTCTGATACTCATAAATTTGCTGTCTTTCTCTGGTGGCAACATGTAGTAATGGTGAGAAAGCCCCTTAACTTCTATGTCTAGGCTTTCCCAGGAGGAAGAGCTGTGGGATTTCAAAAAGGTAATGAACATAAAACTCAAAACTTACACCAAATGGAGACAATATCCTTTTCCATGCAAACATATTCAGTATCTATTTTAGTTTGTTTCACCTATTTCCTTTTTTCTATAATAGTCAAGGACCATAAGTGAAAGTATTCAAAGTGCTATGCATTTCTTTGAGAAACGGCCATTAGCATTATATTAACAGGATGTGTAGGTAAAAACATTTTAAATCCATAATCTGTTTTGCTATTACTATATGTCTAAGCATTGTGTGTTTTACATGGTCTATTTAAAAATTGCTGGCTTTTCAAATTCAAGTATATATTGAGAAAAACTGTTTGATACATGTATGTGGAATTTTTATTTCCTCTGTGAAGTACTTCGTGCAAAAATAAGTGACTGTAATAGAACCTGCTACCATGATTCATAAGAAAGCTGGCTGTTTTTTCTAATGGTCACTTATTTGAAGAGTTTCTATGGATTTTCAGCATCAAGTAATATTTGAGGACTGTCAGTTCTTAAAAAAAAATTAGACTAAGCAAATTTCATGAAATGATGTAAGAAATAGTGTATTCATTACAAGAGGATGAAGAATGATGTGGCATATTTGTACAGACAGGAGCATCAGCGCAGTTTCAAATGCGAGGCTTGACCAGATACCTTAATACAATAATGGGGCAAACCACATGGATATCTGTGGCGCTGAGGATGATAGAACATCAAGTGCAAAGGCCCTGGCTTTGCAGGTAAGGAGGCAAGAATGAATGGATTATGTGAGGCAAGGGCAGAGCACAGGAAATAAGGTCAGAGATGGGGAAGGAGATCTAATCTCAAAGAAGTCTTGTAGACCTTGGGAGAAGGTTAGGTTCTAAGGGTAGAATCTAAGGGTAGAAAATGCAAGCAGGGAAATAACATCTTGAAAACAGCCGTCTCCAGTACAAAAATAAACTGTAGAGCATCCAAAAGGTTGATAGCGGCCTGGGCTAATGAGGCAACTGTGGAGAAAGTGAGAAGTTCTGAAACACAACATGTATTTTAAAGGGAAAGCCTATAGGACTTGCTGTGAGGTGCATGTAGGGAGGGACAGTGAGCGAGGACTTCAGGATGACACCAAGGCTAGGGAATTTTCAGAAATGGAAATAAGAGGTTTTAACCAACATTTATATTGTCAGCAAATACACTCAGGGCAACAGACATCTCCCACTGACTTTTGTCCCTGTCACTTAGAACAGTGACTGCCTGAAACACAGTCCGTATCTTATATCAGTCCTTTACAAATGTTTCCTGAGGCATTTATGGGTTGACTTTTCTTCTGGTTTATAGGGAGCCCTGACATAATTGATGTGGGATAAAATACACAGCTCTGAGCATGAATCTGCTGAATGTAAATCGACAACTTATTCAAATTGAGTTTTAATTTATAGGTTATAAATGCCGTTGTGATCTGTTATAGTTCCAACAACAGCAACACGTAAACAGTAAATCTACAACTATGACTAAAATTGACTTGAGCTGAGAAAGGGCTTTCTGGAGAGAGAGAAAAAGACATTTTTAGCACTGCAAAAGGGAAACTACTACTTGCCATCTTTCCATTCTCGGGTAGCATGATGTATGAAACCAAAGAGTTCATCTGTTGTCACAGCTTTAGGGTTTAAGTCATTCCAAACAGGTTTCTGTTTCATGTTAACATATGTTTGGTTCAGTGTTCTCAAAATCTGAAGAGAGAAAGGAAAATAGCTAAGAAAATTAATACTAATGTAAGCCAAGTGGAATTCAGATGATTTCAAAGGATTTTCTTTATTATATGTTCCTATAAATTCTGTGTATATTAAAATTAGGAATGGGGAAAAAATTTATGTGTGGACATCTTGAAAATCTTAATACAATCCCTTAGGACTACTCAGCTTATTCTTTGAACTAGACAAAGTCACTTAATCATTTGATATTTGTAACCACGTGCACAAAGTACTATATGTAAGTGCTGCTTATGTTATTATAGTCCACTCTTCTTGTATTATTTAAATTGTTCCCAAAATTTAGCCTGCAATATAATCACTTAAAAGGTATTAAAATCCAGATTTCTGGCCCAGTCCTGAAATTCCAGATTCTGTAAATCTGGGTGGGACTGATTATCTGCTTTCTAATAAGGTCCCAAGTGTTGCCTACAATGTTGATCTGGGTGTACTATGAGACCTAGTAACTAGAGCAATGGCTCTCAGCAAGAGACTGTGTTGACTTGGGGGAAGAAGGTGTGCTACTACTGGGCTTCGAGGAGCAGAGTCCAGGATGCTGCTAAATACCCTGCAATGCACAGAACAGGCCCTACAACAAAGAGCAGAACAATGGGTACAGAATGTCAAAAGAATTAATGATGAGAAAACCTGATTTAAATAACTGAGGAAAAGAGGCTTTGAGGAAAGGAATTCACAAGATAGGTATTCCATGTCTGTTTAATTAACTGATACCCTCACCCAAATATCTGCTCCACTAGCCTATTTGCTTTCCTCCAAAAGCCATGACTTTTATCTTACAATTTATCATACCAACTTACTCACAGTGCTTGAAGGACTGATAAACAATTGCCAAGAAATTTGGAATAATAAATTTTAAAAAACATGGCCCTGTGCTTTGGTGTTCTACTTAGATCAGTTTGAGTAAATGTTGAATAGAACAGAATCAGTGAAGACTACATGAAGGAAATTGAATGCCTTAGGAATATTAAGCTGTATTTTTAGAAACCATTAATCTACTGGAAATTACAGAATTTAATTTTATCCTTCCTTGAACCATGGCCTATATCTGCAACTTTCTCTAACAAAATAATTACAGGTCTATCAGTTATCTACTTTACTATTTCAATTATTCCATTTTTCACTAGAAAAATCTCTATACAGGACCTCCCTTTATAATTGTTCTACTTTGGGTTCTGCTCCAAATGCCTCAAGTTCCATATACATCTATGGTCTAAAGCCTCCTATGCCCACTCTGATTATTTTTAGTCACTGGCTACTAAATATGTTTATACCCAAGTAGCCTGAATTAAAATGCAAGCAGTTCTGCATATACTGTCCACCAACCAAGAAAATAAGTACGTTGCCAGGGCTGTCAGTAAGACCAACCAAAGTCAAGCAGAGAACTAAATATGGGGATAATAATACCCACAAACATATCATAGTATAGAGTAAGCATATCAAACAATGTATCTAGAACAAGACAAGTATTAAAGGACTATATGTGACAAGTATTAAAGGAAAGGCTATATGTGACAAGTATTAAAGGAAAATAATTGTGTTTTTCTTAAACTTGGGGAAAAGAATGTAGAATGTTTTGGGGAAAAAAAGTCATTTTGATAAATGTGGATAAGGCCAATTCAATCCTACAAGCTAGGTACTTATTCAGGGGTCTTTCAATATATTCACTTTGAATAAAATAATTCATGCATAAGAGGCATGAAACAGAATGATATACTTCTAAATGCATGACTAGAATGCTAATAATTTCATATGGAAAGTCCAATCTCCATCTTAGTTTCACATTTCTCATTTGAACACAATGCTCTATTTGTTACTATTTCTCTCTTGCCCCAATATACAGGAAAAGAGAGTGAATTGATCAAAGAGCAATATTAGAGTCTCAGATTCTAACCCCAAATTGTGGTGGATCTCACTGAAGGGAAATCTTTTAAGTAGCATTGAAAATAGGCCAAAAATGTTTTGTTTCCTCCATGGTTGAGGCTAACGGGTGATTTACCATACCTTACTCTTTCCTGTGCCTGCATTTCCAACCACAAAGACACAGTGCCGCACAGCCAACAGCTCCTCGAGCTGGACAACCTGCATGCCAAACAGTCAGTCACTGATTCCCTTTAATGAGTTGGTGATAAACAAAAGTGCTCATTTTCACCCAGTTCTTTCTTTACAACTCAAGCCAGCCCCCCATTGACAACACTGTCTTTTGAGAAAGTTAAAATAGGTGACAAATTTGCTTTTCTTCTTTGGAGAAGCGCCTTTTGAGCTCTTCTGCCCACAAGGGACCATGAAGATGGATCACGGGTGAATTGGTGGTGGGCTACCCAAGGGGAATACAAAATGTAAAAGACATAAATAACAATAAAAATATATATTAAAAAAAAAGAAGTGCTAAACAATAAACTCTGATGTTTATACACAATGGAATACTACTCAGCACTCAAAAAAGATAAACACATGCAATTCGCAGCAACATGGATGGAGCTAGAAGGGATCATATTCAGCGAAATAAGCCAGAAAGAAAGAGAAAAATATCGAATGGTTTCACTTATAACAGGAATATAGGAGAATCAAGTAAGAAAGAGACATTCAGCAGGGAGGGGGAGGGAAAGGGCTCAAAATGGGGGAGAAAAGAGCACAAGGGACTGTGGTGATGGTTCACGGGTGAATCGGTGGTGGGTAATCGTGGAATACACAATAATGTAAAAGATATGAATAAAAATTAAAAAATGATAAAAAAAGAAAATAAATAAACTGTGATGTTTAATTTAAAAAAAAATAGGTGACAAATGCAAAATAGAGTATCTCCTGCATCTCCCAGTATAGAACAGGGTGTGAGAATGAAGAAAAGCCATTACACAGTGAATCACTGTCACAGGCAGAATTGAAGAATGGTGCTGCTTATTATGTGGGCAGGAGTTACTTCCTGCAATGACACTGCAGGAAGTGTTGAACAAAAACAAAGTATTGCCAGTCACCATCTATAACTGAATAATGACATACCCTCTAGAATAACTGAAATTGATACTCCATATGTATTTTAATGTCTATGTATTTACCCATATAGAGCATGCATAGGCACAAGCTCTAATAAGTTGGGTGCTATCATACATTTCTTCCCCATTTGAAGCATTACTAATGATTTTACTTCCACTTTTCTCTAAAATGGAGAGAAAGGGAGCAAAATTATCCTTGGGTACATGTCACCAAAAAGCACTAAGAAATTTATAAATTAACGGAAAGTACGCTTACATTTAAAAACGAGACTTGATCGTATCTGTGTTTCCACCTTCACATAGATTGGGAATACAAAATATTAGTAGTTACTCTAGAATACTTTAAAGTATGTGTTAAGATAGTAGTAAGGTCAGTCTTCTCTCAATGTTGATATTCTGGCCCAGTATTCCTTAACTACAAGTACTGATACTGCATATCCCAAGGGTTACCATGTCTAGTAAAGGCTCATTTTACCTTGAGAATGAAGCTTTCCTCAGGTTGCAGGCGGAGTTCCATGATAGACTGCCTGACCATCTGTTCAAAGTGCGGTGCCCTCCTCCGGGGCACATCCAGGGCTGGAAACAGGTCACTGACCAGGCCCAAAAACACGGGGATGTCATCAGTCACTATTTTAGGCATATTGAAGTCCCTTAAAGCTCTCATGAGCACCTGGAAAGGAGAAAACACTATAAAAAGGCCAGTACAAGGTTTATGAAATAGCTAAACAGCTACAGATGTGATTTTTAATCCTATAGCTAAAGCACGGGCTATCAATACTATTCTCACTAGTAGGGTGTTCTATGTATCAGGGGAGGTTAGATGTTTACAAGTTCCCTCTGAGAACATGAGAAGGCTGTGCTGATACCATGGATGACCTCAGCCTAGAGTGAGTAAATCCTTCCCTGCCAACAATCGTTGATTTTGAAAAGAGGGTCTGAGATGCTTCTCTTCTTAATCTTCAAACTCTAGGGTGTAAATTAAACAGGTCCATCAGATAATTTTGTGCAAAGTATGCTGAGAATTTCAGAATGATAAACTTGACTGTTTTTCTTTTGGGTTTTTGTTTTATTTTGGCTGTGAACCAAAGAGGGCTTTATATCTGAAAAGCAGTAATTTGAATAGGATGACTTTTACAGAAAAAGTCAAGTGTTTCAACAACAGCAGTAACGTAGCAAGTAACAAATAAAGGCATGAAAATCTAGACCCAATCATGAATTGTGACAGAGAGGAAGATAGAGAAACATTGGAAAAGTAGGAACTACATAAAATATCCTTAAATATGCAGAAAGACTCACACGAATACATCTTTACTAAAAATACTTCTCAAGGGCATGCACTGACAAGACAGTGGATCTCACCACCACTCTCAACACGCAGAGAGAAGTGCACAATGTGGCTGGTACTGGTTTTCCCCAGGAGGGTAGGAGCACATTTCCTACCAGATCTAAATAACCAATGAAGCATTTTATTAGGTGTTAGGTGATCACCCTTCCTGCTCCATTCTTCATGTATGCCTTAAATCCCATGAAATGGATATACTTTGTTCTGTGAGATTATGACTTCACTGACATTTTCAGGATTAATATCTCACCTCAATCAGATTTTCTAATGTCCCTCAGAGGACATCAAGCAGTAATTACCGAATTATTTTATTATGATTGCCAAAGTACTTTCTGTGCCTGATATTTCAAAAGCACTTATAAAATCACATTTTCTTTCCTAGATGCATAGCCTTGTACTTAAGAACACTGGTGATCGTTGACAACATAAGAAATGTCAGTCTTTGAAATATACTGCATTGAAAATAGATTTTATGTTTTTTGAAAGTCATGGAATGCACGCTCCACCATCCAGGTATACCATTTACAAAGACGTTTAGCTACTCATTCAACAAAATCCTATTAACACTGCAGTACCTGATCTTCAGGTCTATTTTTATCTCCTCGTTTCAGGGAGCCAGCTACAACCAAGACAGACTTAATAGCACGAAGTCCCCAATCATAATGATCCTAAAATCAAAATACAAGTAAGTTTTCTTAAAATTTTTATGAGGGAATAAGATTGTCATTCCAGAAGTAAAGGCTTAAAGTTAAAAAAGTTCAGATAAATGCATGCTTTAATAATGTACAGTGAGATTTTCCTCTCCTCTCTGAAACTATGAAAATCAGGTCCTTTCAGTTCCTACTGCTTCCTTTACCAGATTCCCTGTCCTGTCAGCCAATCTGCTCTTTCCGTAACATTTAGTTGCAGTGTTTGTTCAGGGTTCCCTCTGCCTTCCTTGCTCTTCTCTCAGTAAACATGTAACTTAGGAGCTCAGCTGCTTCCATGTTTTCACCTCCAACTACAAGCACATTTCTCCAGCTGGATACCGACAGTCCTGCCACTCCACCTTGGCCCAGCTCAGATCTCTAGTTTGCCTAATTACTCTTAATCACTTGGATGCTGCAGGCCTAATATTGGCTCTAATAATCAAAACCATATTATTAAAATTCAATGACAAACTAGTACCTGCTTGGGACTTGCACACTGACCCTGCTAGAGACTCCTCTTACAGGCTCTGAGTTCTTTGAGGTCAGAAATCTGAGTGTTTCTTTCATGTGTTCTGTGTCTTACCCTTCCCACACTCTTTATCAACAGCAGCAATACATTTATTACTTGGATACAGAAGATGCTCAATAATTGTTTAAGTATTATTATTGGGAATGGATATATGGTTGCAACTCCATTTTTCCTGGGTTCATTGACATTTTCCTCTATGATTATTTCTCCTTTAAAGATTAAAATGTATTCATTGGGAGGAAAAAATACTACAAACTACAAAAAATTTAAATTCTTGTAACTTAATGCCCAAAAACTAATGTCAAAAATCACACTGTATTTTCAAGTCACTTTCTATATACCTTTATATAAAACACACAGTGTAAGACATAAAACAGTCACAAATTATAGATCACATCTAGTTTAGCATGCTGGGGTGGTTTTTTTTTTTTTGCATATAACATTGTCATAATTTTTTTCATGTTATTAAATATTATATGGTTCCCCCAGAATGTAAGTCCATAGTAATCAAAATGACATCATGATCTGGTCTCTGAGATTCCAAATTTCACCTCAGTGACGATAATTTAATTGTGTGCATCAGTAGGACAAATAACTGTATGATTGTAACTGTGGTATTTTAATACTTCTATCCTGAAAGAGCTGCAAAATAATGTCACCAGAAATTAATAAAAGGTCATCAAAAGACCAAAGTCAAAGGTGACCACAAAGCTGAATTTTAAAATAGTGATGCTGACCCACAAGCAATTTTTTGATACATCAGCAACTTCAACGTAACTGTAAGAAGTTAACGACTGGACAGTAAAGAATATAAAAATTTGACCCCTTTAGACTTTTGGGACTAGTACAGCAAGTTTTTTTTTTTTTGTTGTTTTTTGTTTTTTTTAACCAAAAGCAAAGCCAGAGTTAAACATTTCTACAGGTGTTCCTCAGGAAATCAGCTTTACTTAATTCTTATGCGCAATTCTACCTTCTCTGATTAGAAAATAATATTCTCACCAAGAAAAGGAGGTAACATAAAATTCCATTTATAATTATAGCACTGGTAAAATCTAAAGAAAATCACAGACATCGATATAAACAGTATTAAGTGCAAATTAAACACAAGACTTAAAATGTCTTAAGTTTAATTTCAGCAAAAAAGAGAACTGTAAAACAGATTTTCAAAATTTCATGGAAAATAAAAATTACCCCTCTAACTGCAATTTGAATGATAATTTGAAGTAATTTCAAAAAACTGTTTTAATGGGATGTGAAAACCAAGGAAAAGTAACAAAAGACTCCTCACCTGCTTGGAGAGGAGCTCCCTGCAGAGCGTGTACAATGTAATGAACTTTCGGGCTAATGAGCGTGCGTCCACAAAACCTTCAGCAACTAACATGATTTCACAGATTAGCTCAATGTCAGGGGCCACCATGGCACAGGGTCTAAAAAGTAGATGTGAAATTTAGTTTTAAAATGTGATAAGGTAATAAGTACAAATTGCTGAAATCGAGTGATTAATTTATACCAACATTCCAACCCTTCCCAAGGAGGTCACAATTATTTTCTGTCAATCACAGATAACAAGACCCTTCACTTCAACAAAAAAATGTCCAGAAGTTATATAATACATAGAAAAAGATGGAAAGACTGAAAATGGCAGCAGCACAAGTATGGAAGTGCACGGAAAATCTGTGGGTATATCCAATAAACTTCTCATGTCGCTTGTCACTACAGAAAGATGAATGATGTTTTATGCTACGTACAGACCAGCCTTTATTTGTGGTCAGGGTAGCTTGACAAATACTTAACAACTTGCTCTAAACTGTTTTCTTCTGACTTCCAGGGAATAATTACTTCATGACATCACTAAGCATGGAACAGGGCAGAGGTACAAAAGTTTACACGATTAACTTTATATTAGTAGCTGACTTAACAATCACCTCACAAAATTGATGAAAATACAACTATTTCAAACGCCTACAAGGCAACTCTAGCACATCCCTGCCTGAGGCCAGCTCGGTTACAATTCTAAATGAAAATTTACCAAAACTTAACTTGAGAAAACCCTGTGTTTTGGAGGGGAATTTCTAAAAAGTTGTCCCTACGACAATTCCCATGAACAGCAACGTTTGAAAAAATTCCACTCAACTGAAGTCAAAAGACAAAGGAGGAGCCAAAACAGTAAATACACCTGATCACCTGATATCTTAGACTTATGAGAGCATACACCCTAACATTTATCCACCTGTTTTTGTAAATATAATTACAGTCTACTTCATGTTTCATGATATATCTTTTTTTTAAAGATTTATTTATTTATTCATACAAGCTGGGGTACAGGCCAGAGGCATGGGGCGGTAAGAGGGTTCACCAGAGACAGAGAGAGGAGCAGAACAGGCAGGTCGATGGAAATACACTGCTGAGGGCGAGGCAGGAGAAGTCTGCTGCGCCATGTGGGAATCTCCCCAGCCGGGGGTCGAAATCTTTCATCCTAAACATTTCTCAGAGTCCCTTTGGAACTAAGATAGTCAGTACTTCTATATAAGCTGGTCCTACATTTTCCCTACTTTTTTTTAAATCTCTATCAAATAATAGAAGTAACAGTAATGAGGAGTAAATAGGAGGAAAAGTGCACAAATTTACTTAATACATAAACATTGACAGCTAATATTTACTTCATGCCACATAAGGTTCTGAAAGTTTTTCATGCACTCACTTAATTCTCACAACTCGCTAAGGTGACTATATCTTACAGAGGCTCTACAGACTAAGGTTCTGGGAAATACAAGCATATGCCTGAGGTCACATGGTGTTTAGGCTGGAAATATAATACTCTTAAGCTAGTGCATACTGCCTCTATTCTTGAATGTTACCTTTACCATCCAATTTTTCCTTCAAACCTTTGCTGGCATAAGCATTAACACCCCCCCAAAAATGAGGCTGTACTTAAGCCAAAGTTACGAAAGTTTCACAAAAAAGTTTCAAAGTTTAAGACCCAAATGAAAATGAATGAGATGAACTGGGTTAAAATGTAAAAATACTGGCAAGGTAAACAATTTTTATTTAGTTATAACTACAAAGCTATAGTCATCGAAACAGTATGATCCTGGAACAAAAACAGAAACACACACCAAATACAGCAGAATTGAGAGCACAGAAGTAAACCCACACATTTATGGACAGTTAATCTATGCAAAGGGGCCAAGAGTACACACTAAAGAAAAAAAGAGTCTCTTCAACAAATGGTGTTGGGAAAACTGGATAGCCAGATGCAAAACAGTGAAACCAGATCATCATTTCACACCTTACAAAAATTAACTTAAAGGGCCTCCCTGGTGATGCAGCGGTTAAGAGCTGGGCTGTGGAGCTGTGGAGCTGTCAGCAGCAGTGATGCGAGTTCGATGCCCAGCCAGGGAGAATCCCACATGGTGCGGCAGACCTCTCCTGCCTCACCCGCTGCTCCCCTCAGCAGTGTATTTCTGATCTTCCTGTTCTGCTCCCCACTCTGTCTCTGGTGAAGCCTCTCACCACTCCACACCTCTGGCCTGTACCCCAGCTGTATGTATAAATAAATAAATCTTTTAAAAAAATTAACTTAAAATGGAATGAAGGTAAGGATAGAAGACCTGATGCCATTAAAATCATTGCAGAAAACATAGGCAAATCACTCCATAATATTGGCTTCAGTGATGTCTCTGTGGACTTGTCTCCGTGGACTGTCTCCAACAGCAGGAGAAATGAAAATAAATATAAACAAATGGGACTACATCAAACCAAAAAGCTTCTATACAGTGAAAGAAACTATCACTTAAAACAAAAAACACCCAACAGAATGGGAGAAAATAACTGCACATCGTACATATGAAAAAGGGCTGATAACCACAACCTATAAAGAATTTATATAACAAGAAAACGTATAGCCCATCATAAAAATGGGCAGAAGAGTTAAACAGACACTTCCCCAAAGAGTTAAACAGACACTTCTCCAAAGGCGGCACAGGTAAGGTCAACAGGCACATGAAAAAGTGCTCATCATCACTTATAATTAGGGAAATGCAAATCAAAACCACCATGTGATACTATCTCACACTTGTGAAAATGGTCCATGTCAAAAAGACCAGAAACAAGTGTTGGTGAGGATGTGGAGCATCCTCTGTGATAGGAATGTAGATGTCCAGTTCCTGTGGAAAATAGTATGGAGGTATCTAAATGCACTAAAAATAGATCTATCATAGAATGCAGCAATTCCACTCCTAGTTATCTGCCCAAATAATGCAAAACACTAATTTGAAGAGATATACACACTTCTGTGTTCACTGCAGCACTAATAGGCAAATTACAAAAATAACAGAAGAGTAGATTAGAAAATGTGGTATACCTACACAGTGGAATGCTGCTCAAGTATAAAAAAAAATGTCTGTTGTTATCTACAAAAATGGATGGAACTGGAGGAGAAAATGCTAAACAGAATACCTTAAAGAGGAAGAAAGAGAAATACCAGATGCTTTGATTTATATGTGGAATATAGAGAAATAAAACAAAGTGTCAGATAAAACCAAACCAAAAGCAAAACCTAGAAAACTCTCTATGGAATCAAGAGTACAAAAAAGGGGAGGAGGAAACACAATAGGGAAGGAAGCAAAATGGACTGCAGTGGAGGATTACAGGTATCTTGGTGGTGGGTATGGTATGAGGACATGCATCTGAGGAGGTATGATTTTATGCCTCAGAGCCACATATACCATTGTGATTCAATATTGTGATAAAAAAAATGAGATGAAGGTTAAATAGCAATAAACAAAAATAATCCAAGAAAAAATAAAAACCTTAATAACGCCTTCTCTATTAAAGAAATTGAATTAATCACTAAAAAGATTTTAACAAAAATGGTGTCCAGATGGTGTCACTGATTAATTCAACCAAATATTTAAGGGGTAAATAATACTAATGCTGACAAACTCTAAAGAAAATAGAGAAGGGAATATTTTCTAACTTACTTCATGTGGCTAGTATAACCTGACTCAAAACCAGACAAAGATATTATAAGAAGGGATATACAGACCAGTATCTCTCATGGCACGGATAGTAAAATCCTTAACAAAATGTAGCATAATGAGTCCAGAAATACATATACACAGATACATATACACATATGTTACATATGTACATATACATATATCTCTTGCCTACATAGAGTTTAGTCCAGGAATCCAATGAAGAACTGTTTAGCATTTGAAAAACCTATCAATATAGTTGAGCAAATTAACAAAAGGGGGAAAACCTGTATTGAAACTGTAATGTAAGAAAGCTAGCAGAATCCATGTAAATTTTGCCTTCTGTACCTAGCCAAACTTTCTTAATAGGATCTAAAACAGGACTTCCATGGTGGTGTGCAGGGGTTAAAGTCTCAGTGTTATCAAGCAATCACCAGCCACTGTGGCATGGGTTTGATCCCCAGCCAGGGAGTTAACCCACATGGCACAGCAGACCTCTCCTGTCTCCCCCATTGCTCCCCTCAGAGTGTATTTCAGGCAATCCACCTATTCTTCTTCCCTCTCTGTCTCTGGTGAATCTGCTCACCCTCCGCAACTCTGGCCTACACACAGTTCTGATATGCATAAATTTAAAAAATAAATCTTTAAAAAACAGGATACAAAACAAAGACAAAAAAACCAAATTGATAAATGATATTTCATCAAATTTAAAACTTCGAATTTTGATGATTCATTTAAGAAAATGAAAAAAGCAAGTTACTAACTGTAGGAAAACTATTTGCAATATATGCATTTAATCAGGGAATAGAATGTGGAATGCTGCACTTCACAGCATAGTTTGGTGATGACCTGTATGGCCCTTGAAAAGATGCTCAGTATCTTTAGCCATCATGGAAATGCAAACTAAAGGTCGTTTAATCATTCACCTAACCATTCTATATTTAGGGATTATCTTGTGTATTAATGTGAAAAAAAGGTAATCCCTCATGTAAGAGATATTTATAGCCTGCTATTTTATTTGGTAAAAATCAAACGAAACAAACCCTACACATAGATAATAAGGAATAGTTAATTATGGACAAGCCCGGGAAGAAACTATTTTGGAACTACATATAATATTTCCCAAAAAAAGTCAATATTATGACCAGCAACTTATGTCAAAATATTAAATAAGTAAATAAAAAGTCAAATTTAACCTAAACTCCATAAAATAGGAATTATCAAAGAGACCATGACAAAATAAAACAATTGTTATTTCTGGGTGGTAATGCTCTATTTTTTTTTTCTTATTCTTTTCTGTATTTTGCAAATATTCTAAAAATCATGATATAAAATACCATTATTAAAGAGCAAGCATTATGTATTCGAATGCACCATGTAGCTTTTCAGTAACGATTTTGCATCCCAGTTTCATAATTTAAGAGTCAATTTATCATAGTGAACCTTCTTTCTATAAAGGAATTCCAAAGAAATAGTAAGGTTTTTTTCTAGGAATTCCAGAGTAAAAACAAATCATTTAACAGTGCAAACCAGCAACGTTAGGTGGCATAAGTGTTCCAGATGCTAAGCAGCAAAGTTTAACACTTGCCTGAAAAGAGCTTTGAGATTTTCCGGTAATTCAGTACGGCCAGCATATCCTGGGTTCATAGTAATAAATATTCCAACTGATGGCTTCAGTGTGATAGCTTCTCCAAGAAATACAAATCTACCATAAAAAGAACACCGAAGAAATTAAATGTGTTCATTGAATATGAATGCACATTGACAAATGCAAACCACTGCAAAATGCAAATTATTATTAGGAAGCTGTTTATTCTGTGTAATTTTCTTTAAAATTCACAAGTGTACATATTTTGAATATATGCTTTCAAGCATGTTTATTAAAAATATACTCCCTTCTCCCAAAGGAATTATAAATGTGGGAAGTATTCTTTTATAGTTTAGCATAGCCATAGTCTGCTAGAATAGAAAGATGAGGACTTGACTACTGTAAGTTAATAAAGGTGATGTTCTTGTTCTTGCCTATAATGTGGGCTACAGGTCTGTAACAGATTTTGCGTAGACTAAGAGGAAAAAGGGATTCCTTGTTTCTCTGTATTTTGTCTATTTGCTTGCCATGTAATCCCTTCCCGCCCCTTCCTTCTTCCCATTTATTCGACAACTATTGATTGATTACCACTGAGAGTTAGAACAGACTGGTGGTTATGACAGTTAGTTCTGGAGCCAGATTGTGAGTATTCAGAGACCATCTAGTTCACTGTAAACATGCTCCAATTCCCTCATCTAATAAAATAGCGGGATTACTAGCATTACACACCTGATTGGACTATATGAGGATTAACATTGGATATGAGGACTATATATATAAATGACTAAGAGTTCAACGCCTAGGACATGGTAAATACTCAACAAATGTTAACTATGACTACTGCTATTATCACTTATAGGTACAGGCAAAGCAGGAAAGATTTTCAGAAAGAGTTGCAAAAACCTAATTAGGCTATTGCTAGCCAAGAAAGTGGATGCTAAGGGGCTACACTGGGAACCAAATTGAGGAGAAGGAAAAGTTAACTTTCCAATGGGAGTAAATGAGACAAAAAATAAGGCTTTCTCTTGATGGGAATGGAGAGGTCTGAAGTAGGTTATGAGCTGGCTCATACACAGAATAGAGAGGGAAAAGAGGTAGTTACAATTTTTAAGACAAAGATTCTTAAATGTTAGAAAATTCAGAGACAATTTTTGTATATTTAAGTAAGAGTGGAGAAGGCTTTGTTCCCAAGAATGTTAGGCTAAGGGATGCAAGGCCTGGCAGGGCTGCTTGCAAAAAGAGGGGGACATTATAGAAGAGCACCTGACTGCTCTTTCACTACACACAGCCGGGAGAGATACAGTCCAACCTATGGACATCAAGGGGGTACAACCAACAAGATGCTAGAGGAATGGTGCCATTTCGTAAACGCTCAAATGTCTAGAGCATTTTATAAAACTCATGAAATCATGAACGAGCCTATCCATCTGTACACAGGCTAGCATGAGGATGAAGAGGTCCAATTCCCAGAAAGAAGACAGAGGATACCACCAAGAAGGGTGGTTGGAGAGTTTCAGAAAGCCTTGCCTAGAGTGGCCACAAATAGCATCTTAGTTATTATTAACTAAGATTTTGACTAAAAGTTTAATCAACTATGTCTGGAGATCAAAGAGGAAAGAACTAACTTCTCTAACATGGCACTAGAATTATGGCAGTAAAGGGCACAGACATCTGGTCATAGGGCTGATATCCAGGTGTCTAGTAGTAGAAGGACAGAGAGGTTTTCTCAAAGGTGAAATATCCACCTACAATATGTACACATACATACAATAACTGGGAACTTCTACAATAGGTTCAATCTCAAGGAGCTAATCTTTTCCTGATTGGAGGGCTGAAAAGTCATCAAGGATAAGACTGCTAGCTGAACATACCCTAATAAATAGGTAGGCCAAATAAATGAAACTATACTGTATAAAAAAAGTCACAAAGAAAACCAAAATTGTGTACTCGAGTTCTCAAATTAAGCCATCAAACCACAAGTGTTAGTTACATTTTGTCTTTTTGAGTGTGGTGTGTTGAGAATTAGGTAGGTTCTGGGTATATATGGAAGGTTTTCACCCTGAGCAACTAGAAGAATGTGAGAGTATAATCTATTTGGGGCAGAGAACTAACACAGCAGGTGTTGGTGGAAAGATCAGGAATTTGACTATGGGTATATTAAATTCAACAGGCCTCAGAGACATCAAGTGCAGCTTTGAATGTCCCAACAGGCAGTGTCTATGTATCGATAAGTCTAGGTATCAGGGGCTACAAAGTCTGTGCATCTGGTGGCCAGCAGCATACGATAGTGTTAAAAGCCATATGACTGCATAAAATTACCCAGGGGACAAGACTGAACCCTATGCTATTGAATAGTAATAGGTCAGGAAATAGGATCAATGAAAATAATACCCAACACTAATATGGTACTTTCCACATGTCAAGCACTGCTACAAGTGCTTTACATTTAATCACCATAGTCATCTACAAGGAGCTTCCATATTGCCCCTCTTTATAGATGAGAAGAAGCCAGCAAAACCACAGTTGTGAGGCAAGGAACAAAATAGAAAGGTGTGGTGTCCCTGAACCCATATGGAGACAGTGTGTCACATGGAAAGGAGGGGCCAACCATGACAAATGCAACCAGAAAGTCAAGTCAGATCAAGCCTGAGAATCAGTCCCCCAGATTTAGCATTGAAATGGAATTTATTCCTTCAGTGATTAAAGTAATGGGATAAATCTCTGTTGCCTTTAACACTTAAAAACCACTTAAAATGGGCGATTATTCAAAATAATTATTCAAAACTGACTATCTCTCGTTTTATCCATTTCATGAGACAGAGGAATAGTAAAGGACTGACAAGAAGGCTTACTGCCTTATTCCATTTTATTTAAAAAGTCACATGCCACTTACCTCTTTCTCCTGTTTCTGATGGCATCATGTATCATTTTCACTTGGACTGCCACCACTGACAGAACTTCAATAGAAATTCGATTGAACTCATCAAAGCAGCCCCACGCTCCTGCCTGCACCAGTCCCTTATAGATATCTCCTATGGACTGAATGGAGTAGGCAGTAAGGATTTAACAGGAGCGGTTTCTAAGCTATTATTATGAATCATTACAAGTCAGGAGCGATGCCATTCGAATCTGTCATCTTAAACATTGTTTTGCAACTCACTTTGTAGTCCATTTGTTCTGAGCAGTTGAACACGTAGACCATCATGCCTAGGGCACGTCCAAGATCTTTGGTGGTTTCTGTTTTCCCGGTACCAGCTGGGCCAGCTGGAGCTCCGCTCATGGTGAGATGAAGTGACTGAGTTAAAGTAATGTAACACCTGTAAACAATGGAAAACACAAACATTACAGTCTAATAGGAGATTTCTGGAAAACATGGGGGGCAGTCCAATCGTTTTTTCCAGTTCAAGAAGTCAAAGTCTAGAATAAGGTAGCAGCACAGAATATTGATATACCTATGACTTGTACATGGCAAGAGTCACAATAATATTTTATATCAAATTTATTTTTAGGTTGTTATTCAAAAACGGAATATATTGCTTCATATATCTCATTTTCTAAGAGCTGTGTGTTTGAACAAATAGCACTTGATTTGCAATGCTACTGAATTTCTGATATTTCTAGGTAAAGATACTAATATGATACTACATCTCAAACTATTATTTCTAAAAGAAAAATCAAAATCTTGCATGATGAATTAAACATTGACTTAATTAAACTACTATGTAATGAATATATTAAGAGATAAGATATGTAAATGTGCATATAAACACAGAGCATGGAAACAATATATATATATATTTCAATGTAGAAAGCAAATAAACACAATTTATTGTATTGTGTTTTAGGGTTTTATTTTGAATGTGTTGACACAAGTCTTTAGGTTATGTAGTACTGTTTTTGTAGGAATGTTTGCAAGGTTCTTTAAAAAAAAAAATCACTCAGCCAGACTTTACCTGTTGTAAAAGAAGGGAAACTAACCTTACAAGAGGTTTCTGCAGATTAATAAATCACTGTGTTTTAGCACAGTCACTGTACCTAGTGAAAAGACATACAGGTGGAAGACAACCAAGGTTGGTGTCTACTCTGCTGATTATCAGGTTTTAATCTGAAATAGGTGTTTAGAGGTCAATATAACTTAGTTTTATCCCCCCATAAAATGAGGTTTACTGTCAGGATAAATAAGGAAAGTCAAAGATAAGTATGTTGAAAATTTGGAAGCAGTGTGCAAATGGAAGCAACTACTTATGAAAATGGTGCTTCTATAGTTCAAGGCCACATGTTTAAGTGTCTCTTACCATGGATATGCAATGGAAAGACCCCTGGACTAGGAATATAGCACTTTCTGCAGTGGAGACCATCCCCTAATATCTTTTCATGTGGTTCCAAGTCTGGTTGGACCTATGGCTGCCTATACACCGCAGACTACATTCCCTTCTTCCCTTCCAGCCAGGAGTGGCCAAAACCAATGTGTTATGTGCTGATATGATGTTTGCCATGCTTACAGCACTTCCTTCAAGATGTTTCTTCCTTTTCCACTGGCTGAAACACAAGTGGGCACCATATTTAGCAAGTCAGCCACCTGCCAACCTAGACTCCTGAGTTACTCTCCTCTGGACTGTTATTCAAGTGAGGTATCAGCCTCTGTGTTACTGAAGGTGTGTTTTCTGGGTCTCTCTGCAACAGCAGCTTGGCCTGCATTCCTAACCAGCCACCTCAAATTTGACCTAAGGCAAGTTTTTGAAAGGCATCCTTGTGTTAAACCATTAGTAAATAACCCAAAGAATGAAATTAAAAAGGAAATGTATACACTGTGAGCATCTTCTCCAGCACTGTCCACACTGTTAAAAGGAACGTTCATCTTCCTTTTAACTTCCAAATAAACCAGTGGTATTTTTAATCACAAAGTCAATAAGTTATCAGCCTTCACATAGTGAAAAACTTTAAATGTCTTGTCCCTTTCTTGCTTCTACCCTGTGTCTTTCTTCCCATCTTCTCTATTTATGGTAGCATGCATACAATAGGTTCTTAACATCTGCAGTTTTGATTAACTCAAGTGATTTTGTCAAGCTACAACTTTTAACCTCTCATGCTGTAATCAGGATGTAAATTAGAGGACAGGGACTTTAGTTAGAAACAAGTGAAAGAGAATTGGAGAAAGAGAATTCAGAAAACATACAATACACCAGTGATGAGATCAAGAGATTAATACGTGTCAGGACAAGCACAAAGCTAGTGACAGAATTCTGCCAACTTCCCAGCACACCCTCACAACCCAGCTTTGTAGACTTCTTGTTGGAACCATCTTCTCTTTTAGCCTCAAGTTAATTTAGTGTAGTGACAGTGGATAACTCGGAACATCCCTGTGATAATGAAGTGTAGCTTATCTTTCGTGAACACCAAGAATTAAATGTGCTTTCTCCCATCAAGTAATTCAGCAGAGGCTGGAAGAAGAGAATAACAAAGAATTTCATGGCACTGCAATAGATCCTTAACTCTGCAACATGCTTACGATGTGGATTTATTTATTTGGCATAAGTGGCAATGAATTTTTAATAATAGCAGCTCCTCACTCCCTTTACATACTTGAGCCCCAAGGCCTCTCTGTCCATTCCTTGAACTGATAAGCTCCTTCTCACCTTAGAAAGTTTGTATTTTCTTTGCTTGTAACACTGCCCCAGGATGTTTGCATAACAGATTCCTTGTTATCATTTAGGCTCAGTTTAAATATTCTCTCACTCAATCTATAGTAGACTCTCCCTTCAAGACACTTTCTAACATGTCATCCTATTTTATTTCTTCATTTCATAAACTATTACCTAAAATAACTTTATTTACTTGTTCCTCTTGATTCCCAACCAGCCACTCTCAGTGTTCTCACTTAACTAGAAAGTGGGCCCTGTGACATCAGGCACTCTTTCTAACATGGGATTTAAGTATTTAGCACCGTGCTTTGTAAGTATTTGTTGGATCATTTAATGAATGTCTATGTTCTCTTCCCTTTCTTCCTTCATATGTAATCCTTCAAAAATAAATTAACATAGGCAGTTCTTATTTTTATACTGCCAATAAAGGGAGCTGGGGCAGGGGTGGTTACAAACCTTAACATCAGGATATTAGCCTAGATAGCTGGGAAGAATGGACTCAGTGATCAAAGATGCTCCCTAAAGACATATAATCTGTTTATAATTTTTGCATGTGTATATTGCATGACTTCTGTGATTCTGTTTCTCCAATTTGGCTCTTTTGTCTCTAAAATCAACACTCACTATGTTATTTAATTAGTTCATTTATATACTACCTTCATATACTTTCCCAATTTATTCATCATTTTCTTCCATTCATTTCAGTGCCACACCTCTACACCCATGCTGGGGATTTTTTTTTAAAGATTTATTTATTTATTCATACAAGCTGGGGTACAGGCCAGAGGCGTGGGGCGGCGAGAGGGTTCACCAGAGACAGAATGGGGAGCAGAACAGGCAGATCAGAAACACACTGCTGAGGGGAGCAGCGGGTGAGGCAGGAGAGGTCTGCCGCACCATGTGGGATTCTTCCCGGCTGGATGTCGAACTCGCATCACGCACTGCCGACAGCTCCACAGCGCAGCGCTCAACCACTGCACCACCAGGGAGGCCCAAATACATGCTGAGGATTTGTTTTGGCTTGTTTTTTCCCTATCTGACTCAATTCTGTAATAGTTACCTGTCTGTCAGAGGAGTGATCACAAGTCGAGGGCTGTTTCCGAGGTATTCGTAGAAGTACTGGAACTGGGCATCACAAATATTAACAAAACAGTGTTTCTGGGTGTCCTCCCACCGGTGACGGAGTTGAGACAGCCAAGCAAAAGCTTGGGGACTGACAACCTAAAATTATTGCACGATCAACAAAGGTAATCTGTTAATCTCATCAACTCTGCTGTCTCACATTTCTTTTCTAAAAATTTCACAAAAGGGATACTACTGCAAATTGCAACTGCTTGTAAATAAATGGAATAATCAGAAACATATGAGTAATAAAAGTCTTCATTTTAAGAAGGCTTTCACTATAAAATACCAATTTGTTCAAAAAAACCAAATATCGATTTGTTCAAGCAATACTTTTCCCCCTTCTCTGAATCACTCCAGGGAATTACATCATTTTGTAACTTTTTACTCCTACCTTTGAAATCAGATTTAGTACCCATATTAAGACAGCACATAACCCATAATTTCTGAATGTTGGAGGTATAAATACACTATTTTCAACAGGTCCATTCTAATACTAGTTTGCTTTTAGTAAGGAGATATCACACTTCATTTTTTATTAAATCAAAATAATTTTTTTCATTGCTATTCTCTCCTATCTTAATTCAGCCTAGTCCTCTTCAAATTATAGGTGACCCTGGGGTTCCTTGAAGTCACCAAACTTATTATTTACTAATTTGCTTGATGCCTACATAAGTCTCAATATACTTAAAATTATCAGGAATTAGACAAAGTTTTCATCTATTTTGGTACACAATAAAGGATAAATTTTAAATCATAATTCATCCTACTGCAAGCAAATCACCAAACTGATAAGATAGACAAAGATTTATAAAGGTACAAGGTTGTATTCTAAGAGTAGTTACTGACAGCTTGTCACCAAAGTGAGAAAGTAAAATAAGTAATGATTTGCAAGGATTGGTTTTGGATTAGCAATTAAAAAGCATTATTCATGAATTATCCTGAAATAATTTTAAGTTTATGGCTAACATGAAGAAGCATTTGCTCATACTTTGTTGAGAGAAATAAAATTCACGTTCATTTCAATAAACCAAGAACTAGAAAAATAGAAAACACTTCATGATACATACATGCATTCAAATTGTCTTGCTTTAAGAAAGGCACATATTAAAAAAAAAAAACAGGAAATAACAAATGTTGGCAAGGATGTGGAGAAAAAGAACTCTCCTACACTGCTGGTAGGAATGCAAACTGGTCCAACCACTATGGGAAGCTGTGTGGCAGTTCCTCAGACTACTAAACATGGAGTTTCCATATGACCCAGTAATACCACTCCTAGGGATCTACCCAAAGGACACAAAGACATTAATCCAAAAGGATACATATGTTTATTGCAGCACTGTTTACAATAGCTAAGACATGGAAACAACCCAAATGACCAAAAATAGATGACCGGATTGAGAAGATGTGGTAAATCTACACAATGGAATCAATCAAAAAAGTTAAAGTCATCCCATTTGCACCAACATGGATGGAGCTAGAAGGGATCATGCTCACTGAGATAAGCCAGACGGAAAAGGAAAAACATCAAATGGTTTCACTTATAGGAGGAATATATAAGATCAAAATAAGAGACCAGGAGGAGAAAATAACAATAACAACAACAAAACCAAAACAAAAGCTAGCAGGCAACCATAAATGCGAGACATTCAGTGAGGGAGAGGGAGGATAAGGGATCAAAAAGGGGAGAAAAAAAGTACAAGGGACTATGGTGACAGCTCACGGGTAAACTGGTGGTGGGAAAGCCATGGGGAATACACAATAATGTAGAAGATATAAATTAAATAGTAGCAAGGAAAAACAAACAAACAAACAAACAAAAACACAAATTGTCTTGCTTTAGTGCCACCACCCAGAAAACAAAGGGGATTTGGAAGAAGTAGGTGAGGCATGTTACATCAATGTCATTAAGCACAGAAGCATATTTCTACCATTTGTAAGTATGACTGTATTTTGGGAAAAGGGTGAGAAAATTCTCCTTTCACATTAAATGCTGCCAGCACCTGGTATGTGGACTTTTTAAAGAGATAAAGAAAATACACTGAAAGGATTAGAAAATAGCTTATTTAAAGAAATTCATTTAGTCATGAAATGAAAAGATCAGAGGTAACCAACATTTCTTTTTCTTTAAAAGGAAAATAATCAAATGACAATACACGATGCTAATGGGGGCTGGCTACCAGCCACAGAGGTGATCATCAGAGGCAAATGACCAAGATGATTACATGTAGCAGCACCAGAAGACAGGGAATAAACGTGCTGACTTGTTGTGGTTCTTTAATCCTGGATTACATTTTGCATGATCTGGATTAGAGGCTCCTGACTTGGCAAAACCTTCTGGGATATCACTTGGGATAACTCTCACAAGGATATTAGTCAGCCCAAATCAGACTCACCCAAGGAAGTATAACTAACTTCTCAGGACTAACTGAAGTACACCAAACAAAACAAATTAATTAAAAAAAAAAGATTTTCTCAAAAATACTCTTGCTAATAAACACCCCCTTTAGGAATCAACAAAATACATGAAATTTTCATGAATGACTTGCCTTTTGAGAAATAAGTTTTGCCACCACATCTCTGGCATGGACATCTATGGTACAAATTGTCATGATCTTCTGTCTGTCTCCAGGTAGAAGTTCTCCCAGAAGAAGTGCAATCAGTGCATTCAGTTGAGAAATCTAGAAGAAATGTTTAAAAAGAATGCAAAGATTACAAATAAAGACTCTAATACCCCTGTAGTCAAATATTACTCCCTTTGAGCTGAGAGTCCAAAAAGACAGGTGAACCTGTGAGCAATGACAAAGCTAGAAGTAGAAGCAAGGTTTCTTGGCTACAGAGAACTCACTCTCCACCCTAACGACAATCTAGTCCACAACTCTGCTGGAACAGAAATGACTACAAATATTAAATGGTCAAAGTGGGCTAAATCTATAAAAGTATAGTAAGAATTAAATATCAAGTACATTGTTTATTGATAGGAGATAACAATGGCTGCTAAGAAATACGAATCATGTCAAATTGAAAAATGTCCTACTTAATTTTTCTTATTCACATTCCTATTCTTGTTAGGGCCACTGATTTCTTAGATCTTTATGTTTCAAACTACTGACTTCTTTTCATATAATGGAAAGAAATTAAATGGAACAAAAGGGTATGAAAAATGTTGTAGTATGGTGCTATATTGTTTTGTGAAACTTTCAGACCTGACTTTTTGATAGTGTATATACATGTGTAGTTATGATCTGACAGAAAATATTTTTTGTAAATTGTGGTTGAAAAGGTTTAAAAATACTATCTTTGTTGGTTATTTTGTTAGAACACTTATCCACATAAAATATTCCAAGCTTACTCAAGGTTTAGTTCAGGAAAATATTCTGCCTTACTCCATGGTAGCATATTTATAAAATACCATTCCCTTTCCCCTTTAGTTCTGCAAAGGACAGTCAATTACAAACTGAGTGAGGTGGTAAGAGGTGAATATGACAGATCACCAAAAGCTCTCAAACCTTTGTAGTCTACTGTCAAAAACAGATCCCCTATAGCACTATTATCACATCCCCGAAAACATGAAACCCAGCAGACTTCCATCAGACTGCTGTGAGGCTGAACTAGAGAAGGTTATAGAACTATAGTAAGAATGGTGATGGCAGGCAAATGATAACCCTAATATATACAATCTATACTACAAGAGAATGTACGATGTACCAGGCACTAACTAAGCATATTGCCTATATCTCAGCTAGTCTCCACGACAAACACAATATAGACTTAGTAACCTCATTTACCAGTCAAAGGAGAAAGAACTCAAACCCAGACAATTTGACTTCAGAGCCTGAACTCTTACTATATGTAAAAGTAGTAAAAGCAGGTCCCCTGTACCAGTCTCCACAAGATCAACCCACCTACCACCTTCAAAGTGAAGAAATGGCTCCTGGGCAAGGAGCATTTCAGGAACGCATATAAATAATTACAAATGTTCTGCTAGGGCAAGCACAGAGCATCATGACCACCCTCAGCAGTAGGACCTTGCCTAACCTAGGGCTCAGAAAGTCATTTCGGCGGAAAACCTTTATCTAAGACCTAGAATAAGCATGATTAAGATTGCAGAGAATTTAAGGGTTGGCCATGGGGTGAAGGTGGTATTTAATCACAGGAGTTAGCCTGTATGAAGGTCTAGGACATAGCAGATGAACTTATCAGGCAACTGAAAGAAATAAAGAATGAGGAGAAAATGGAGAGTTAAATCAGATGCCCAAGAATGCTGGGGAGGAAAGCTAGGGCCCAAATATGAGGGCTAGGCCAGCTTATTGAGGAGTCTGAACTTCAATCTAAGGGAAAAGCTGTTAAAAGAGAGTTGGGAGGTGAGTGATAATTAGATTTTAAAGATCAGTTTCTTAAGATTTCTTTGAAGAATGAATTAGAGGAAAATAAGAGTAGAGGAAGAAAAACAAGATAGGAGGATGCTACCATAATCCAAAGGAGGGAAGAGTGGCTTAGACTAGAATATTAACAATGTGGCAGAGAAACAAATGAAAGGGGAGATATTTAGGGTAACTGAAGAGATATGGTGGTTGATTCAAATGAAAGAATTAAAAGGGCTTCTAGTATGACCAACTGGTAAAGAATGTTGTAGATTTTGCTTTTTGCTTTTTTTTTTTTTCCCCCCTGAGGTCCTGCGGTGAGAGCACTGGAGAAGTGGATTTGAGAAGAGTGAAAATGTTTTGAATGTTCTAGGTTGAATGCGCTTGTCAGACTTTCAGTGGAAAATTCCAGTATGTTTCTGGCTGTGCTTCAGGAAAGAGTCAGAGCCAGAGATCAAAGTCACCAGCATATTTTAAAAAATAAAAATTAATAAAAGCGGAGCAGCTATCAAAGTAGATGAGACTAGCCCAGGATGTGATGTGGTGTGACGAAATAAAAAAAGGGACTTAGATTAGAGCCAAAAGACCAGAAATGTTCTAGGGACAGGGAAGGAGGAAGAGCAAGCAAAGAAAATTGAAAAGTAGGCCAAGAAATGAGTGGAAAAGTAAAATTCAAATAAACATGAACGTAAAGGAAAAGAGTACTTGAATCTACCAGAAACAGAAAGTAAAAGACTCAAGGTCAGAGGGAAGTGTTGGTTCTCTCAATGGCAGTGACTGAGCCTCCATTTTGATGGTACCATGGTGGCAAAGCACTGGAATGGACCCATCTGTGGAAATGTTAAGATCCAGAGTTTGTAATCCTCAACTCAGCAAATCAAAGTGAACATTACAATGGTACTGACATAGCACTTTTGGGGGTCAGCTACCAGAACTTTCAAACACTTTCCAACTGGACATGAACAGAGAATGTTTTTTGTTTCGTGAAAATAGCAACAAAAACTTCTATCTTGAAACCCACGAATGTTTCACCTTCAGTATTATCAGAAACAATGGATTTTCATTTCACCTGGAACAAGAAAAATGTCAAAGAAACCAGGTACCATCCTCAACATTACTGGGATTGTGTTGTGGAATTTGTTTGTTGCGGTCCTTTCCAATGTTCATTTCCTACTTTTCCTTAATCATATTGCTAAAACCACCAGCACAATATTGAACAATGAATGTCAGAGACAGTGCACATAGTTACCTCATTCTTGACACTAATGGAAATAATTCTAATGTTTCACCATTAAGCATGATTTTCTCTGCAGGTTTCTAGAAGATATTCTTCATCATTATAAAACTTCCATCAATGCTTATATTAGAAAAGAAAAAGGTGTAAAATCAATCATCTAAACTCCTATCTTAAACCTGAAAAAGAGGAGCAAATTAAACTCAAAGAAAGGAAATACTCAAGATAAAGCAGAAATCTGTAAACCATAAGATCAAAACCAGTAAATCAACAGATTCATTTTTGATAATATAAATAAAATTGATAAACACCTAGAAAGCTTAAGGAAAAAAAGTGGGGGTGGGAGGGACACAAATCAACACCACGAAAAAAGACTCCTCCCTATGTGGTGTGGAGATAGAAGACCAACTCACATCAGTAAGTTTGAAAACTGAGTGTATGAAAAGTGAGTGATGTTTAGCCTTTGCGGGCAGCCTGGTCTCCAGCGTGACTCCATTCAGCCGCTGTGAGTGAGAGCAGTCAAAGGCACAGGCAGCTTTGACCTGTCCCCCACCACCACCCATGCCAAGGTGGTATGGACAAACACCTTGAAAAACACATTTCCACAACATGAGAAAGGAAAAAGGGTTATGCAGCAGATATACAGAAAATCAATTTATAATTTTAAAATGTTCCTCAAAGAAAATTCCAGGTCCAGATGGCATCACCAGTGATTTCTATCACAAAATGGATAACGGAATACCTTCCATTTCCTTTAAAGGAACATAACCCCCGATCCCAAAACCTGGTAGAGATATTTAAGGAAAGACAATTATAAATAGAAGTCTTTCATGAACATAAATGCACAATTTCTTAAAGAAATATTAGCATCCAGTAAACACACACACACACACACACACACACACACACTAAATTTTAACTAAGTGAAATTTAAGAAATGCAAAGTTGGCTTAGCATTAAATAATTTCCAGTAAAGAAGAAAACCACATAAACACCTCAGCTGATTTGAAAGAGTTCAATGCATTTTCAAACTAAAGACTTTCAGTATATAATAATGGAAGGGATTTTCCTTTGTTTGAGAAAGGTATAAGCAAAAAACCTACAACTACTATCACACTTAATGGTGAAACATTAAGCCTGGGTACAGGTCAGGATATCTGCTCTCATTACTTCTAGTCAACACTGTACTGAAGGTCTTAATTCAGTAATTTAAAAAAAGGATTTGTATTCAAAATAAAGAAATCCTACAGCTAAAAATGAAGAGGGAAACCACACTATTAAAAACTTAAAACTGAGCAAAATATTTGAACAAATATTTTATAGAAGATACATGAATTCCAATAAATGCATGAAAAAGCATTCAATGCCTTTAGACATTAGAGAAAATAAAATTGAAACCACAATGAGATATTATTTCATACCCACCAAATTGGTTGCAATTATAAATACTGCCAATACCCAATACTGGCCAATATATGAAGCAACTGGCATTCTGTTACACTGCTGATGGGAGAGTAAAAAAGGACACCTATTTGGCAGTTTCTTTAACAGTTAAATATATACTTTCCCAATGATCCAGCATTTTCACTTTTAGACTGGAGAAATGAAAATATGTGTCCACAAAAATACTTGTTGAAGAATGTGTCAAGCAGCCTTAGAAAAAAAACAGCCTGAAACTGGAAACACAAATGTCAATTAACAGAATGGATGAACAAAGGGTGGTATACTTATACAATGGAATACTAATCAATAAGAAGTAATGAACTTCGAGTACATACAACATAGAAGACTCTCATATATACTTGTCAACGGCCTTCCTGGTGGCACAGGGGTTAAAGTCAGCACTGTCAAGTTATTGCCAGGCACTGCAGCATGAGTTTGATCCCCGGCCAGGGAGCTATCCACATGGCGCAGCAGACTTCTCCTGTCTTGCCCACTGCTCCCCTCAGCAGTGTATTTCAGTGGGAAGCCTGTTTTGCTCCCCACTCTGTCTCTGGTGAATCCTCTCACACACCCCCACACCTCTGGCCTACACCCCAGTTCTTGTATACATAAATAAGTATTTTTTTTTTTAAATGTCAAGAAATGGTCGGGCCTTCCTGGTGGCGCAATGGGTTAAGCGCAGGGCTGTGGAGGTGTAGGCAGCTGCAGCACGAGTTCTATGCCTGGCTAGGGAGATTCCCACATGGCGCAGCAGACCTTTCCTGCTTCACCTGCTGCTCCCCTCAGCAGTGTATTTCGGTCAGTCTGCCTGTTCTGCAACCCACTCTGTCTCTGGTGAACCTTCTCACTACCCCACACCTCTGGCCTGCACCCCAGTTCTTGTATGCAAAAATAAATCTTTAAAAATATATATATATTTAAAAATGTCAAGAAATGGGTAGTTCTGAGAATTTACTTGCAAGCTGCCAAAGATTCATGGATGCTGGTAGAAGACACAAAACTCCTAGGTCACAGATAAAGGACAGTTTATTAGTCACAATAATAGCACTGAATAATTTCAGCATATCAGCAATCACCAGTTGACCAGTTGGGAGTCGACTCCCGACTTTCAAAGGATAATCTGAAAAGAGCCAAAGAACGCTTGCACGACCAGTGAATTGTATTATAGGAAAGGATCTTTAAGTTTGGGGAGCCCAAATCTTTTATAATAGATAGTAATCAAGCTTGATATTTGTTCTGGAAGGAAATTTTCTTTACCATACTGGACAGTAAGTCAACAAGAGCTTCACTTGGAGAAAGACACTACATTTTCCAAAGATGCTTATTGTGCAAACTTCCTTACAAAGACATTCTAGAACAAAAGGAGCCATACCACTACTCAAAAAGACATATATAAATGTGAGACCCACAAAGGATTGTCTTCCAATGTTGTCAAGTGAAAAATCTAGACCAAACAAAAGGATATTCTAGTTGGTGAGATGGGGCAACAGAATTTTCTTTTGTCCTTAATCATTGCCTACATTTTGTACCAAGTTTATTAAAACTTTATAAAATGAGTAGGAAAACCATTGGAGCAGGACTCTGTTTAAGGGGGTATATCTTTATCTTGATTACCATTTCAATTTTTTCTGCAGAAACTGGTCTACGAAGCCTACCTCATTTTGAATCAATTTTGAAAAAGGATTCATAGACAATCATTCATGCAATTTGGACTTTCAACTTAATTACTAGCATAAAATCACACACAGTGTAGTGTTGGTGTCTATTCAAAATATTTTTCACAGGGGTTATGTTTTCTCTCACTGTCCCTTTGTTGTTTTTGCTTTCTCCTCTGAACTGCAAAACTTGGGCAGTTATTAGTCTGTTCAAAGGACTTCACTCTTGAATTAACGGATCAAATTCATATGGCAAATATAGGTGCCAGATCATTTTTCCTCTTACCTCCTTTTGTCATTGTGGAGATCTTGAGTTACTTCAAAATCTGTCTCCAGAACAGAGGTGGGAAAATTATAAGCCACAAGCCAAACCTGGCTCACCACCTGCTTTTCATAAGTGAGGTTTTATTGGAACCCAGCTGTTCTCATGAATTTAAAGATTGCCTATGGGTTCTTTCCTACTGTAACAAAGATAAGTACGTTATATTGCATAGAAGTACTAAAATATTTACTATCTGATCCTTCATAGGAAAAGCTGTCCATCTCAGGTCCTTAGTTAAATCATATAAAGAGGACTTAATTCCTCAATAAATGTCTCATTTACTCAGAGCTTTATTTTGGGGGACAAACACTTCCATTTATTAATCTCTTGAGATAAAGAGGGGACAGAACAGGTTCTACTTCTCCATAACACTTAATCCTTACTGCTGACCATGCACCCCAAAATTTTATATTTATTAAATCTTAGTTTTTAATTTCTGTGGAATTTCATGGAAATAAAATAGGTTTATCATTGCAATAGTTCCAACTTTATGCTTTGCCTTTGATTTTCTCTGCTTTTAGTTAACTATGTGCTCATTATCCTCTGTTATCTAAATTATAAGCCTTCTTCAAATTACCTAGTCAATATTCTCATGATCAATATATTTTTTTCATGTATCTTGTGATTCAAGATATTAATTTTCTAAGAGGGGAGAGAGAGTAGAGAATATTGCTCTGCCCATGATTTTTATGATGGGGGAGGATAATGATAATAAGCAAAGTTTTATACTGCTAACCTTAAATCTAAATTACTAAGTAATGTCCCAGTACACTAGTTATTAATTTTTTATAGTTCAAAATGCTACCGTCTCTTTTTTGTTGATTTTTTGCACAACTGAATAATAAAGAGTGAAAAAACATTTTCAAACTCCAAGTCTCCAAAATAAAATATTTCTGCCAAGTAATCCTCAAATCTGAAAAAATTAATTTAGTTATATTTTCAAAAACTCTAGAAAAACAGGAAGATATAGCTAAAGTATGATATTTTTAAAATTTAACCCCAACATGAACTGAAATAGGCCTAGAAGAAAAAGTTTAAAACAATTATGTTAGTTTACTTAACTCACTATAATTTGGAAATGAGAACTAAGAAATTGCTTATTCAGGCAGATCATCAATTATAACCAACTCTTATCTAAGCTATTTTAAGGGACTGAAGTTAATTTTTAAAACTGCTCACAGTATTTGCAAAAATAATTTTAATTAAAAACAAACTTCAGCAGATGGTTGCATCCATTTTTAAAGAGAAAACTAAAGGGGTTTCAACTTAGATGCACACACATTGTGCATGAACCAAACTACAGCTTTAACAATATTCAAACATTAGCTCTAATATGCATCTTAGTATCAGTCACAAAATTAAAATACTGTATTGAAGACATCTGTTGGCTGGTCTGTCAAACATTTCAATTTGTATTAGAAGTGTTCATTATTAAGGAGATAAATGCTTCTTCATAAACTACCACTTTGTCTACTTCTCATCCAATGTGAAAAAGCATTATATAACTCTTGAACTAAGTAGAAAACTTTAAAACTATTTTAAGGGAGAGAAAAGCTAAATTCTGTTAATTAGCTGAACAAGCTAAAGCTGCTGGAATATGAATAACGTTAGCTCTAAGAGTAGTAAAATAAAAAAATCAACCCAATGTTGATGGGGAAGGAAATGGATGCTTCTCATACACTGATATTTAGAAGGTATATTTGACATCATCTTCAAAAGGCTTAGAAAAGGTATACTCTGAGATTATGTAATTTGCCCAAGAGTACACAGATAATAAATGATAGGAGTGGATTTGAAGGCAAATGATCTATCTTCAAGCCAGTGGTCTTAATTACAATATGCTGCTTTCTAGTAGGAACCGGTATCTCCAGGATTCGGGAAGCTCTATTGTATTATGCTACAATCACTCATCACATATGTCACCGTGTGGTAATTATTTGTATACCAGTCTTCATCCTGAACTAGACTTTGTGAGCTCCTTGGAGTGGATGTGTGTGTGTATACTACACATATTATATATAGTATGTAGATATACACTACACACATATATAGATATATGTAGATACATATATATCTATATACATTATATATAGTATGTAGATATACACTATACATAGATATATGTAGATATATGCATGCATTATATGCATGTAGTATACACACATATATCTCTATATACACATATAAGTCATATATACATATGAAAAGGTATCTTCTTGACCTGGCAATTTTACCTCTGAAAATTTATCCTGAATAAAGTAAAATATGTGCAACTGTAGGCATATACATAGCTGTTTACTGCAGTATTATTAATGAGAGCTTAAAAAGAAAAACAAAACAACCAAAATAGCCAGTATCAAGTAATAATAATAATAATGGCCAATCCTACAACATATTGCATTAAACTGAACAAACAAGTTCTTTATCAACACAGAGGACTTTCAAATAAACAAACCTACACACTAAGTACTTAGCCAAATATGAGCGATGGAAACCAAGGGGCATAGAGAAGAGGTTGGGGGGCAGGGAGAATGTGAGTTACTTCTTGCGCCTCAGGGTCAGAGCAGTAGAATGAACAGGCTAATGCCATGGCAGCCTAAAATGGGATTTGGGTAAAGATCCAAACATCTTGAGACTAAGGTTTAAACTGTCACATAGAAACAGAACATTTCTGTTCATAGTCTCTTAAACTCCCTGAACAAGACAGAGAATTGCAACTGAGATGCTGACATAAAGCTGAGATCCTCAAAGTAGTACAGTCAAAAAAAAGGCTCTAGAAAAATTCTAACCACCCGCTCTGAGAAGCAAACTGAAAGCTTGAAATAGCATAGGAAGAGGAAAAAGTCTTCTAAAAAATAAGAATTTCAAGTCTGTGCTATGAAACAGTGACAAACTGACCCTGCTAATGTGATCTGGGAAATCTAAGCTGGATAATTAACCACAAAATGAATCCAAAAGCCACAAAACCTGTAGATAGCTGGATGAAACAAGGAAAAAAACATGCTAAGGAACATTTACTCAACCCAGAACACACAGAATTCCTGTAGAAAATACAAATCTAGATAACGATAACCTTGAAAATAAAACACAACAAATTTAAAAAGAAGAGTCAGCTTCAAGAGAACTAGTTAGAACAACATAAAAAATACTATCAAAATATCTTTGAAACAACAGCATGATAAAAGAATAAAACTGTAATGAAAAGATAAGTCATCATAAAACTTTTTTAAAAAGAAATTTGGGAAACACATATAGTAACGGAAATTAAATTTTGAAGTAGGTCTGTAAACAAGTATTTAGGGGTAAAGATTACTGATATCTGCAATTTCCTTTGAAATGAATCACGGCCAATAGGCACATGGAAAATTGTTCATGATCACTTAATATCAGGGAAATGCAAATGAAATCCACAATGAGAAACCCATCTCACACCTGTGAGAATGGCCCAGAAACAACAAGTGTTGGTGAGGACGTGGAGAGAAAGGAATCCTTGTATACCATTACTAGGAGTGTACATTGATCCAGCCCCTATGGAGAAAAACATGGAGCTTTCTCAAAAAATTAAAAATGGACCTACCATACGATCCAGCAATTCCACTCCTAGGTATGTACCCAAAAGAAGGCAAAAACACTAATTCAAAGGGAAGGATGCTCGTCTACATTCACTGCAGCAATACAAAGTTACAGAAGCAATCCTAAGTGTCCAAGGATAGACGGATCAGTGGATTAAGAAGATGTATTATACACATAAAATGGATTCCCACTCATCTATAAATAAGATGAATTATTGCCATTTGTGACAACATGAATGAAACTGGAGGGGTTTATGCTAAGTGAAATAAAACCAGTAGTAAGACAAGCATTGGATGGTTTCATTCATCTGTGGAATACAAAGAAATAAAACAAAAGATCAGACAGGGCCAAACCAAGGACAAACCCTGGAAGTCTGAGTATGGAGCAGAGGCGACCAGATGAGAAGTGGGAAGGGAGCCCAATGCACCACGTGGGGCACTACGGAACCCTGGTGATAGGTATGGTGTGATAATACACAGCTAAAGAGGTACATTCTATAACTTTGAATCATGTAGTTTTATAAACCAATGCTATCTTAATTAAAAAAAACCAATGAGAGAAAGATGGATTGATTAATCTATACAGGATTGGATAAAGTACATAAGTGATAGAGAATGCAAATTGCAGAATCTGAGTAGTAGGTATGCAAATCACTATATAAATCTTTCAACTTTTTTGTATGTTTGCAACATTTTGATAAATTGTTGGGGAAAATAACATTAATTTAAATCACATTAGACACTGTTGTAGTCATCACCATTATTTTTATAACAGCAAATAGCTAACACATAGTACTTAAATTTTGTCTTGAACTTTTAAATAGTTTTAAATATAGTAATCAATTTACTCCTTTAACAACACAATAATATGGGTGCTATTGTCATCCCTGTCTTATGGATCCGAGACACAAAGTGGTTAAATAACTTGTATGAGGACACACAAGCTAAATAAATAAATCAGAATGATAGAACTAAAATGGAATGTGGCCCCAGATTCCTTTTTCTTAAGCACTATGCTACAAGAATAAAAGTTAGTGAACTGGAAGAAAAGATTCATAAAGTCACCTGAAATACAGAAAAGGTAGAGTTTAAAAATATGAACTAAAGGCTAAAACAAAGAGAGGATAGCAGAAGAAAGTTAAGATACAGTTGATAAAATTCTGGATGAAGAAATAGAGCAAATGGAGGCTACGCATTAAAAGGCAAATGGAAGGGAATTTTCTCAAATTGAAGAAATATATGTAACTAAAAATTCAAGAAGTTCATTGAGTGCTCAGCAAGGAAAACTTTAAAAGCAGAAGAAAACAACAACCCACAACCAGATACAGAATAAAACATCAAAATCATAAAAAGAAAAAAGAAATCTTTTAACTACACAGAGACAAAAGACAGATCCCTTATGAAGAGAAAACAATTTGACCCGACTCCTTACAATATCAATGACAAGACAATGAAATAATATTTTTAAAGTTTTGAGAGAAATTCAATGTAAAAAAAAAAAGAAAAAGAAAATAACTCAATGTAGACTTTTCTACCTAAGATGTCAAGAAGGTAGTCAAAATAAAGATAGGGTATCAGGAGCCTTGCTACTTATTAGCCATCAATACATGAACAGCTAAAATACATACCATAGGAAGTAGGGAAGTGGATGCAGAAATAAGAAAGGGAGTGAAAAATAACGAGCAGAGTCATTACAAACAATACTGGTTAATCTATGTGAGATATAAAATAATCACAACAACACTACTGGGAGATTTTTAAGGTTCAATGACATGTAAAATGGGAAGAGATCAGAGTAAAGGGTTCCAAGTCCTTGTAAAGAAGTAGTAAAATGTGTTAACAGTTAAGCAGAATGTGAACACCATGTGAGCAGGAACTTAGCTGCTGGAACTGCAGAACCTAGAATAGTATCTGATCCGAAGTGAGACTGCAAGGAAGAGTGTATAGCCCTCTGATTTAATGCTTTTGCATCTCTCTGCTCCTCTGTTAATTATAGCCCTATTTACAACAGGAAACAACCTAAGTGCCCAAGCCAGACGAGCAGATCAGAAAAATGTGTTATACCTACAAAGTGGACTACTACTCAGCTATAAAAACGATGAACTCTTGCCATTTGTAAGCATGTAGATGGAACTGGAGTGGTTTATACTAAGAGAATAAGTCAGAGGAAGGAAGACGAATACCAGCTAGTTTCACTTACATGTGGAATTGAGAAACAAAACAAAAAGTCAGACAAAATCAAACCTGTAACAAAACTTTGACATCTGACTGCAGCTGAGGCAACCAGAAGGGAGGATGGGGGAGGCAGGCGAATGAGGACCCCATTGTAACTTGGTGCAAGATGATTGAGGCTTTGGAGGTGAGCATGGTATGAAAACATACATAGTTGATTCAGAACCCTCAAATACAATAATGTAAACCAACTTTACCTCAATAAGCTTAACTGGAGGGAGAAAAAAAGTCAGACTGAGAGAAAACCTGACGAAGGTAGAGAGGGGAAGTAAATTCTGGTTTATCTCTATAAAAGAATATGATTTGGTCATTTTTAGTAGGAATTTGATATATTTTTAACAAGAAAAAGGTAGAAAATATAAAGTATGAAAATATAAAATGTAAATGTAAAACATGTATATTTTTCTGTTTATTAATAATCATGTACATGCCAACATAAAGAACTGTAATTATATGTTAAAAGCTACATATAGATACATATTTATGCATGTATTTATATGTATATACACATAGATACAGTGATACAGAGAGAAGTATGTATACATTCACATAGAAAGAAAGTAAAGGGAAAACTTTTGATGTTTCTGTAACAAAATGTTGTGAATGTTATCTGTGGCAAGTGAATCTTAAATTTTAACTTTTACTAATCATTGCTTAAATTTAAATCTTTCAACAAACGTATTTCCATTTATTCTATTCTAATCTTTTCCCCTCTTAATTTTCTTTTGCTGCCTCCAATTTATCATTTTTGGTGATTACTAGAATTTTTACTGCTTGAAAGAGTAAGTATGCTATTTCATGATCATTTCTTACTTATATCAACTTTATTCTTTTCAATTTATAATTAGCTTGTATGTTTTGCTAAATATGAATGAAGCAAGCTTACTCCTCCAGGTCCCTTCAAGTTTTGAAATGACGAATCTATAACATACCTGTTTTTTATGGAAATCCCTTAGGGCTGTTTCATAACCTTCTTCCAGTCTACTGAAGGCTATTCCTACATCTGTGGTCCACCAGATTTGGGAGCTAGTTAGTGCAACTTGAGCAGGGAAGTCAAAAATCCAGAGTTCCCTGGGTTTTTCCTCATAGGCCGTTATGGCTTCCATGATAGCGTGTCGCACTGTTTCTTGCACGGTCCGTTCAAGTTGCAGAAGCCACATCTCCACCTATTGAAGTCAATTAAAATGTTATAACACAGGCTTAACTATGAACTAGTGGTGATTCAATCCTCTCACAGGCTCCAAAGCCATGCCTACAGTGAGGGCTGGGGGCGGGAGCTGTTCTTTCACACCCACAGAAAACTAGAAGAGGGATATCTCAAAGGAGAAGGTCCATGACCGATGAAGTCTTTCCTGCAAGAACCTATTTTCTCCTAGGGACACTGCTTATTTTATTTCACCTGCCAAGTGGCTAATAAGCTTTCCAAACTGAGCAGAGGAGATGTTTTTGATTATTTTTCAGGTTTGAAGACAAGGGGGTTCTAAATCAAGGTCACCTCTGATAATGCACAGCATTTTGAGAAACCAAATGAGTCCTACACAGTAATGTCCTAGTGATATTCTAGAGCTTTGGGGATATTGGGAAATAGGTTTTTTGAGACATATCTTTTGGTAATTTTTAAATCTACTGAAATTTTTTTCTCTAAAATCTCCATACTTGTTAGTCTTAAGATAAAGTGTTTTCAGCAAGTATTTTAATTGTATTCCCTACTGGTTCTCATCTTCACACTTGTCAGAAATTAGACAGCAGGAGTGTATGAGAGCTAAGACAACTGCTGACTTATGAAAATTATTATTTTAATTCAGTTCAAGTTTATTTCACTCCCACAAATATATTCCAAGTTTCTATTTTATTCAAATAAGCTTTTATTATATTTATCTGTATGTTTCCATGGGACATTATAATAAGAGGATATACCATTTGCAAATAATTGACTACAGCATTAAAAAATGACTATATGTAATAAATTCCAAGGACTACATGAGATGAAGATGCTAGAACAGATTTCTTTCCCCACCTCTGTGAAGATTACAACAGCACTTATTCCTAGAATCTCACTCCTAAGAATTTACAGGGATTGATATGTGATTAATGAACTGACAACCTCCTCTCTTGACAGAAAAGGAAAACACAATCTTGGCAAAGACTGCAACATCCTCAGAGCCTTCTTCTCTGGCTTCAGAGTTGGGCTTTGATAACATGTGTGAGTTCAGGGTTTCTAATCTCATCAGTGGGGCCCTGCATCTCTGCTTTAGTCACTAAGCACAACTCTTAATGTCACACCAAGCAGTGTTCCCTCAGTAAAACATCATCATTTGAGCATCTCCCAGGTATATTGCCACAAATCTTTAAGAATGTTCCATTCTATTTGGGGAAACCACCCCATCCCCTTTGATAGTTCATAAGCTTCTACCCAACCGGTTATAATAATTACCACTTCTTACTACTACTAAATATGTGTCTATCTTCTTTGTCAATGAACCTAAGAACTCCTCAAAGGCAGGAACCATGTCTTATTTCTGGATCCACAAATTCTAACTCAGCATCTGGTACATATTAGGTTTTCAATAAACTACTTTCAAATAAAATGCAAACAGTCCAAATTGGGAACAGTCAACTATAAAGAGGCAGGGGGGAAAGATCTATAGTAAAACACCCTTTTTATGAAACAAAGGCAGTTAGGGGATGAGTGTGGGATATGCCCAAACGTCTTCAGCCTAAGTTGCTTTTATAGAATAAATTAGAGCACTGTAAAACTTTCAGATATCAAGGGCTTCTGCTAGTGAAAACCACATCAGTCAATTGAACTGTCCCCGTTCTGGGCAGTGTGCCAATCAGCTAGCAGTCTGCAGGGGAGGGAGGAGGCAGCAATACACTTTTGTCAAGATAGTTTATGGTGACTTTTTCTAATCATTGTAATAATATTCTAAAAAGCCCAAGAGATTAAAAAATAGATTTTAATCAAAGTATTTCACCATCTGCTTTCCCTACATTTGGCACAATTTTTTCTGGTACAATATTAAAAAGCAACAGAGAGGTATGCAGGAAACCCCTGTTAAAAAAAAGGCGCCATCAAGTTTCTGCAAAGGACATTTTTAGGAGCCTCCTCCCACAACCCAAATGGTTTTTAATAAAATTGTCTATCTCTACACAAGGGTCACCTAAGAAGATGCAATTCCTCTTCATCATCTGAAAACACCAAGAGTTCCTTTATCCATCATAATGAGCCATTCTTTAGATAACAACACCTTTGATATTCCGTTGTGAGAGAAGAAAGCATGCCAACTTGCCTCGTTGTGCATGTGGTAGACTACATGACATCAGCCTGGTAGACTCAATCAACTGCATTGACTAGCTGCCATCTACAGCATTCACTTCAGACCACTGGACTGCAAGCCCCTTTAAAACATGCTTTACCGCAAGGTACTGTTTCACTTACACTCACTGTACTCTGAACAGTGATGAAAACAAATGGCTTTGGAGGAGACTCAGTCACTGAGTTAGTTGCATTCGGTACTAATTGTGGCATCCATGCATTAAATCAGTGACAGTCCCTCCTGTCTAGTATCTATGAGGGCCTGCAGGGTGCTGAAGCTAAATAAGCACAAGCTGGGAAGTATGCGGAGTCTAGATCCTGTCACCCTGGATCTAGAAATGGGAATCTCCCAGCACAAAACTAGCCACAGCCTGATTTG
This sequence comes from Scalopus aquaticus, assembly GCA_004024925.1. Lineage (NCBI taxonomy): Eukaryota > Metazoa > Chordata > Mammalia > Eulipotyphla > Talpidae > Scalopus > Scalopus aquaticus. The sequence continues at coordinate 11,100 of PVIJ01002570.1, read as the reverse complement.
ACATGAGCTGATTTCCTAACTGAATCAACCTCTAAAAAAGATCCTGAAAATACTCCTCTAGTATAGAAAACCTTATGATTAAATCTTACATGGCCGATGCAGTCACACTGGACTTGGAATGAGACATATTCCTTTTCTTTGCTGTACATTCCAGTTGCTGTGTGTGTGGCAACATTCTGATCACCTTCAAACCGCAGATCTGTGATGCTGTCGAAGAGCTTGGCAAGGTGACGTGTTACCTAAGACAAGATAATCAGAGTAGATGAGGGAGTTTCTGACTGGAGATGTATCCTGGTAACCTAGAGATGGTATACAAAGTCACAAAACTTTACATAGTTAGAGTTTTCTCAAAATGTTTTTCGTCAAGATAAAAATCACTTGTAAAATTCTAGAGTTTGAAATGACCTTGGCAGAGCAGTGGCCGGGGGCCCCAGTCACACCGTCAGTGTGTGTCTCCTGAACAGTTACGTGGTTCCTACTTGCGGAGACTTCTCAGCTTTGCTATCTGTGCCACATCCCTGTGGGCAATCATCTGCTAGGAGTTTTGTGGTTAAGTTTTTAAAATTCACACTTATGCTTATATTTACACTATTTTAAAAAAGCAATGTTAGGATATCTGAAATAAGACTCAGTGATACCAGTCACCTTACTCAAGGGTTGGGGCCCATGTTATCATGCACCTACTTTGATATTCCCTGGGCCCCAGAGTATATTTGCTACATAAGAGGTGAATAAGATATCTCCGTTTTCACTGATAAGTTTAAAGCTAAAATAAAGGGTGACTTCTTCAAGTTGTATTGCTAAAGTGTCAGATTTTTAGCCTCCAAGACCAGACCACATCAACTAAGTTCAGATTCTTCTGGCAACATGATGTTGATTTCCTGATGTATGGAACCTAGCATACTGAAGTCTATGCTCTATGCGCCAAGTTATTTACAAAAATAAACAGAAGACCAAATTAAAAGACAAAGATCAGCATTTGTTCTGCTATAGGCCAGTTTGGAGACAAAAGTCTATCTGGCCTGTAAAGATAACACCAAGATGAGCAATAGTTATCCACTCAGTCATGTCAGCACAGACTTCATCTCCTAGAGTCCTGGCAGGAGAGGAAGGGGCAGGAGAGGAAGGGGCTAGGTAGACTCACGACCATGGGGAAGGAGAAAAGACTATCAATCAGGAATGACACTCCATCTCCCAGTGGGACTGAGGAAAGTACAGAGACAAAACCAGCGGAAGTTTCAGGAGGCAGAAGAATTCTGCCTTTTTATGCATTGTACAAAAAAGCCTGCTAAGTGAAACGTAGTTTGGCAGTTTCTCAAAAAGTTAAACACAGAATGACCATATGACCCAGCACTTTCACTGCTAGATAAATAACCAAAGTAACTGAAAATGGGTACTCAGATACTTTCATGTTAATGTTTATAGCAGTATTATTCACAATAGTCAAAAGGTAGAACCAACCTAATGTCCACTGGTGGATGACTGAACAAAAAGTGGTATATACATACAAGGGAGTATTATTCAGCCTTAACAATGGATGAAATACTGATATGGACTAAAATGTAGCTGATCCTTGAATACATACAGCTAAATTAAAACATCACAAAAGAATATATACTCTATGATTCCATTTATGTGAAATGTCCAAAATAGGTAAATGCATGAAATAGAAAGCAGATTGGTGGTTGCTAGGGACTGGGAGAGAAGGAAACACAAAGTGACTGCTTAATGAGCATGGGGTTTTATTTTGGGGTGATGAAAATATTTTGGAACTAGATTGATGCAATGGTTGCACAACACTGTGAATGTACCAAATGCCACTGAATTGTGTATTTCAAAATGGTTGATTCTGTTATGTAAATTTCACCTCAATAGAAAAAAACAAAATAAAAAGTGCTGACAACCAAAAGATGTTTTGAATCTATGTATTACGTACCAGCAAAGAGGTGCCATCTCTGTACCAAGTTTTCTTTGAAATACAGTTTAACAGGACTTGCTAACTTTCCCAACAGCAGATTCTAGAAACAACAGGAACCTACTTAAATTTCCTACACAAGACCAACACCAATACATTGGTAAGGAACTCCTTAAGGGTTATTTAACCCTTTGCACTCGAGGCTTTTTTTGCATGGGCGAACCAGCCTCTGGAGATGATTTCAGCTATATTAGGGAAGCGTTTTACAGGTACTTTGAAATCATGTTCTACTCAAACAAACGTATACAAATAATAAAATTTCACCTATTTATTTTAACATTGAATACAACAAAATATGTTAAATATTACACTTTGTAATTAGTTTTTGTGTGATATTTAGTCAAACAATCCCCAAGATGCAGCGTCGGTTTGTCAGGACACGTATCACAATGCTAAACTGAGATTAACTAATCTAAGAATTGGCTAAGGATGCAGGCCGAGCCTGGTCCATGAAAATAATTGCAATAAGAATATCTTATCACACATCGGGAATAAACATATTGACTTCCAAACCACTTGTGCGCCCTAGCTGCGACACTTGAGTGGATGCATTAAACCACCGGGGGCCATAGCAGTGCCGCTCTAGTGGACGCATTAAACCGCTGGGCGCGGAGCAGCGCCACTCGAGTGCAAAGGGTTAATCTCTAAAGCTTTGAGCTTTAATGTTTTTGCTGTATTTGCAGTATCAGTTTTAAAGAAAATCACAGCTAGATATCTTCTGAGTTTAATATCGATGAGTGTTTGAAACTCTCACCTACTTTAAATGTAGACAGAGTGGTAGCCGATGATCACTACTTGGGTTATCATACTCTCCTTCGTCCCTGTACATTACCCAAAGGACATTCATACACAGAAAGTATCTCCAATAATCTAACAATTCACTGTCACTGCTGAAGTAAGCAGGTAGTGCACAGATGCTTAATGGCTTCTACCATGTAATGGGTCCACATAATATTTAGGTGAAAAGCTGTGGGATAAATGAGACCTCAACCAACAGGCAACTCACACATTATTGCCTTGGTGAGAAAACAGTTTCAAAGAACGTCAAGCTTGTAATCACCCAGTCAGTGAGCAGGAAAACACAAACCCATAGCTTGCAGTTCTCCTGTGACTTATACCTGGCATGTCTCAAGTCAGTTATTTTCATATTCTGTCTATTTAAAATTGCTGAGAGACCAAGATTGTTATTAACTACAGACCCCCTTAAGATTTGTCCCATTTCTAATGGGACAAATTCGTATTTATTAACATGAAAACACAACCCCTTTTTCCTAGTTAGGTGCTTGGAAAGACCTTTTAGTTTACGTTAAAAAAGAAAACAGTGCCTCATAGACTCCTTTTTTTCCCTCGCACTAAAGGAAAGAGCCATTGTTAGTCTATCTTAAGCAGGTTTCTAAAAGGTTAGAAACTGTAATGTGTTCCTTCCATTTAGAGTACTTCATACATTGGGTGAGTCCATGCCCAGTGTGTGCATACAGAGGCAGTCCTCTTCACACAGCCATGGATGCGGGGTCATAAAAGTGACCATCCAAAAAAAAGGAGAGAAAAATAAAGAAAAAAAAAAGTGACTGTCAATCTTAATAATCAAATGGGGGAACTTACAATTGTGCCGTGACCTCTAAAAAGACATCAAACATTAAAAGTATAAAGTAATAAAAGTATAAGGAAATAAAAACTGCAAACTGATACTTCTAATATACTATGATTTTAAAAATTAAAAACAATGAAAACCAGGCATTTTATCTCTTCAAAGAAAACATATCAAGAGTAGTTTGAACAGAACTTGCCTTATCCTTCTCATCTTATAATTTAAGACACAAAATGAGCATCTTTTCTATGCCTTGTGTTAACTTATATTTATAACCTGTAAAAAAAGTGAAAAATATTTACTCATCTAAGAAATTCACAATTTAAAAATCAATATAGTAATTGGGATAAACTGGTCTACCCTATAACCCATACTCCTGTTAACCTACACAAAGGGGGAAAATAAAGTTACTATAGTTTATAATTATGTTCTCAATGCTTACCACTTGCTTTTTAGTTTGAATGTCAGTTTTACCCCAACTATAAAAAAAAGCCAGGACTAATTACTGAGATAAAATGAATACAAAGACCCATACCAATCCTGGCACCTCCAGTAAGCACCTCACAATTCATTCATATGTAGTTATTAGCTCATTTATCCATAATCATATTTGTCAGACTATAACTAATAACCAAAATGTAGGCAGCTTCATCTATCGCAGATATTATCCTCTTAGGAAAATTAAAATGAGTCCATTATCTTTACATGTGTAAAAATTTGAGTCAATCTGTCAAAATGTTAGTTTGCTATTTGTTTTTAATAATACTCTTCAGTATTGATGACAGTAAGGGATACAGATAATCAAGATTGTTGAAAATCTAAAAGAACTGTCTAGCCGATGGTTAAGTTGGCTATGGCATATCCATGTAATGAAAACTTTTATAGATATTAAACATATAGAAGAACATGTAGAAGTATATGGCATATATGTGCATGCATATATAAGCACAGATATATTTTTAAAATCCAACACGCACACACACAGAGATTTTTTAAAAAATTATAATCACTCAAAAATAGCAAATAGGAGTATAGTATTCTGGTCTTTTACTACGTATTTCTATATTTTTCTAACTTTTGATAATGAACATGCAAATACTTACATAACCCAGAAAGATTACATTATCCTAAAGTTTGTAAACTACTAAAGCCAATACTCAACAAGTGTTGCCTAATTTGCTTTTCTCAGAAAAAGAAATCATAGCATAAATAACATTTTGCAATTTTTCACTTATTAATAAAAACTAAACAACCCACATATCAGTGCTGATTCTATGCTTTGCCTTTAACATCTTTAGCACATGTATGTAAATGTATTCACCACACAAACTTGAATTTTAGTAAACTTTTGAAACTTGAAATAGAAAAATGAGAGATATGAGCATACAACTTAACTTTTAGCAAGTGAACACAACTCTTATACCACCAAGAAGCTACAGAATATAACTGTACCCAGAAATCTCCTCAGGGCCCTGGGGTTCTGTCTCTACAGCTTTTTACTCTCCGGTGCTCTGCTCTATAAACTCTATCCGCCCTAGCCTCCTGGGACTCTCAGCTCTAAAACTTCAACTCAGAGTTCACCAGACTCTGCCTGGCTCCTCATGCCTGTACCATGACAGGTAACTGTCTCAAGGAAGCAAACTGGAACCATCACATAGTTCACCTCTTCTGTTCTGAGTCTCTCATGAATTACTACACTCTGGCACCTGATGTTCAGGCTCTAGAAAGTTCTTGTTTCACATATTTTGTCAAAGGGGGTTTTTCAAGTAGAAGGGTAAATCTGATTCCTGTTGTCTCATCTTTGCCAATAGCAGAAGCATCTCTCTCATGGTTTTAATCTACATTTCTGTGATGACTTATGAAGCAGAGCGATCTTTCCTATATTCACAGACTATCACAGTATCTTCTTTTGGGTTATGCCTTCTTAAATGTTCTGCCCACTTTTATAATGGATTGTCTATCTTTGTCTCTTTGGTTATTAGAGTTCTTTATATATTCTGCATATGAATCTTTTAAAGTATGCAAATATCTTTTCCAATACTGGCTTGCATTATTAATTTTTAATGATAAATCTTCTGATAATTCAGTTTCTTCAATTTTAACAATCAAATTTATCAACCTTCCTTCTACTCAACATTTGACTCCAATTTAAGAAATTTTGCTTATCTGAAAACCATGACTATATTCTTCCTCATTTAGTGTGCAACATTTCACTGTTTTCACATTTAGACCTGTACCTACCTGGGAATTGTTAGGTATGGTGAGTAGTAGGTGTCCTCCCCCAGCCCTGAAAATTACTATCCAGTTCACCCTAGATCCATTCATTATTGAGGTTTGATTCTCTGGATAACATCCTCCTTTTGGGGTGCCCGACTCTAGTTTTCACTTTATAGTTTGTTTTCCTACTTCTTTCATGTCCCATGAAGCTGATGAAAGCTCAGATCAGCTGCTCATACTCTTGGCCACATCTTATAAATCATTTAACATACCAAGGGGAAAAGCTGTGCCAAGTGTCAGACAGTCTCTCTGTGGGTTTCCTGCTGCTCATAACTTAGCACCTGAAATCTTGACTTTTCTTCAAGCATTAAACAGATTTAGTTAAATACTTTAACCCACTTTTCTAGGTGTTCCCAGAAGCAACAGTGCTCCTATTAAAAGCTAATCTGTTACAGGGGGAAGCCCTGCCCACTAAATTAAACTGGAGCCCACTAACCTTTACCAAGGACATCAAACCAAGGCCAGAGCAAGGCATTTCAGATTCCAAAGCGAGGCCTAAATGTCCTTGGTGGCAGATCCCATGTGCATAAGACGTACTTTGGAGACCTCATAATATTAAGGAGGTATTATTTTATTTTAATCCTACATTGCAATAACCCTGATTTTGTTATATGGCTTATAGGCAGAATTCTAAACAGTGACAACATATTTGCAAAATGAAAAAAAGATTTTTATATAGCTAGACAGCTTGTGGTCAAATAGTAACCATTTTGCAAGGTTAGTCGGGACAATCCCCATTGGATATAAAATTTATGATATTTATATTAAAATTAGATTCTCTATTTTCTTGTCACACATCCTATATCTTGTCACAAAAGCCTATATCCTTTAGGTAATAGGTTATCATTATATGAAGGCATCCATTTAAAATATCACACATTACTAAATTATGCCAAGTGTTGCCACTCTCACCTGGCCATTTCTGTGACAAGCTACACTTAGGGAGCAGCTTCTATTCCTTACTGCTTAGCTGAAGGTAAATAAAAAACAATGGCAAGATGGCCAAAACCATGACCATCTTTTGTGTCCTTTTACTGCCTCTCCCAATTTCCTCCTCAGACTCAACCCAAACCCAGGTCAACCCCCCTTCCTTCATGTTAGGTAGTTGAAAGCCCTCCAGCCTCTATTTCCTCTAGAAAAGTTGGGATTTTTCTGTTCATTGTATTCCAGCTAAAACTCATTCACTTTTACATGGCCTCAACTAATCACTTGAATTTCAAGCCTTTCACTCTTAATTGTCTAAGAAGACCAACCTTTGCCAGAAAAGCTGTAGCACGCTAACTTGTAACATGGACTGTTAAGCTCCATCATCCTGATTCCTGAAATTCATAAGCTGAGACACTTTCATGCCACCATGAAGATTATCAGATGGAAGCACTCTGTAGGAAAGCACCACCTCTGTGGAGTATTTGCCCCTTTAAGCGCCAACAGTGCTTTTTATTACCTAATGTTAATCCTATTTCTAACAAGCACCTTTTCTGAATGGCCACATTTACAGTCGATTAAAGGTATCATTCTGGTGCCATCTGCCTCATCACTGCAATTTTAGGGATTTCTCAAAGGACAAGTTGGCAGATTTTCTCTTATGCAGATTTAAATTGATGCCACTGAAGAACATTTCTTGATGTAAGCATTAAATGTTTCTCAGCATATATGCGCCTGATCTTATCATCTTAAGGAATGCACTGTGGCTTCCATTTCCATCATCCAAAAACATGTGAATGAATTTTAATTTCATTTGACCCAGGATACCCCAAATATTTTTAATTCAAAATGTAAATACAAAAATTATCAGTGAGTTATCTTGCATCATTTTCTTTATACGAAGTCTCTGAAATCAGGTGGCTATTTTATATTTACAGCAAATCTCAATTTCAATTTGTCATTAGAAAAGTTGGATGTATATTTATATTTTATAACACACAGTTGCAAAAGTAGATTCACATTCCCAAGTTGTTTCAAATAAACCTATTTTCCAATAACTGAATCAAGTAAGTTTCTAAGTTTAACTAAATTTTATTGAACTTAAAAATTTAGTTCCTCAGTTGTCACATTTCAAGTGCTCCACAGACACATGTAGTTCACTGCTACCCCATCAGAGAAGACAAATGCAGCCAATGACACTGAAAGTGTCTTTTTGACAAATAGATAATTTCACTTATGTGTAGACTACTTAAAAAAACAAATCAAAAGAAACTAACAAAACCAAACCCAAAGCTTTGGAATCTGACAGCTACCAAAGGGATGGGGACTAAATAACTATGGTGGAAGATTATTGGTACTTTGGTGGTAGATGCACTAAGAGAATATACACTTGTAGAAGTGGGAGCCCATGCTCGTAAAACATACACATTTTAAAAAGTCAACATTACCTCAATAAACATAATTTTAAAATGGGAAAATAAGTTTTTCTTTAGTATAACTGTTGTAGAGAAGCTTTCATTAATTGTCATGTAGTGAGTAAGGGAAGAAAAAATGTACAAACTCTTCTAGGACAAAAAGATCTGGCAAGTCACTAGGTATGACTGGCTAAAAGCATCTTGACTACTGTTGTCAGCTATTCTATGACATTGTATAACAACCTGAAAGGGCAGAGAGTGATTAACTGATGTTATTCTGTCTAGCCACAACACTGGTTCACTTAAAAAATATAAAGGATGCTTTCCCAAAAGGGTGGGGGTGGGGGGCACGGTGGAGGTAGGAGATCAAAGAATGTTAATATTGAATCATGTGCAATTTCAAACAAGCTGCATGTAACTAACTGCATGTCAATTAAGTAGCAACTGTATTCACAGTCATTTAGATATTCTATGCCATTGGGAGTTCAGGGTGAATCCTGAGGCAGGAGAAACTTTTAAACTTGATCTTAATCAAGTTTATCAACAGCTAATAATCACCAAAGGCATCTAGACACACCAGGTCATTACTCTGACATTCCACCTGTAGAATCTTAAACTACGAACTCCTGCCCAGAGAAGGGAGGGGTGTAGGGCCATCAAATTCATCTGGCTGAGCTCAGGCTGATGCGAGTCCATAAAGAACTATAGAAAATTTCACTTTCAACCAACTCTTTTAAATTGAGTGTGAGTTGGTAGAGGACAGGGGCCTGAAGAATTCAAGTCACTCAGGCTGTCAACATAAGTTATCTGCCACATGGGGGCAATCACATCGCTAGTCCACACACTGCAGTTGCCATGTTATGTTGGTCACACTACAAAGAATACATTCAGGAATGTTGGCACAAAGGCAGAGACCGAATAGCTGTGTCTGATGTTCTGAAACTGATTCTAATATTGAAAAGAAGGAAAGCGAGGGTAGGAAGACTATTTGGCATAACTGCCAAAAGCATTAACTATTCCACACTAAGTGACCATTGACTTTGCAGGACCAGTTCAAGACAAGACGTCGATTTTATCTCTAGATGACTCAAATTGCTCTTAGCTCTTTCTCAATCCTCAATCCCTTCAAGTCACTTCTGGGTGGTTATTTGTACCACAGAGGGTGCTAAACACTTTTTCTAGTAATGAACCTTTAGCAATAGTGTGATAGCTTTTTATGTGAATTTGAACTTTTCAAGGTTTAATTAGTATAACTTCATTATCTCAATGAAATCACATTTTGAACACTATTTGAAATATAAATTTCAACATTTCAAAATATAGAAAATCTAACCATTTGAAGTTGAGATATCAGGAGAAATGTAAACCTTTTTTACACTGTAGTCACGTAACTGGATCCCTTTAGCTGATAAGCATCATCTTTTTGTGCACTGGGGCTAGAATTCAACAGCTTGGCATCAAGTGAGTTTGGAGTTTTCCATGCTGTGATTCTAACATTCAGCTTCATTAACATTTAAAATATTTTTAATGTTTTACATGGAAGCAACCCAAATACCCCAAAATTGATGACTGGGTCAAGAAGATGTGGTACATGTATACAATGGATTACTATTCAGCAATCAAAAGTGATAAACTAATGCAATTCTCAGCAACATGGATGGAGCTAGAAAGGATCATGCTCAGTGAAATAAGCCAGAAGGAAAAAGAAAAATATCGAATGGTATCACTTATAGGAGGAATACAGGATATCCAAACGAGAAATCAGAAGGAGAAAATAGCACACAAAACATAACAAAAGCAAAAACTAGCAGGCAACCACAATAAGAGACATTCCACAGGGGATGGGGAGGGAGAGAGACCAAAATAGAGAAAAGAACACAAGGGACTATGGTGATGGTTCACGGGTAAATTGGTGATAGGAAACCTACGGTGATACACCATAATGTAAAGGATATAAATATACATATATAAAAATAAAATACTTTTAAAGTTTTATATCATCTACTCATTAAGTCATAGTACTAGTCCTAGTACTGAGCAATGTACCTGAAATTTCAGGATTTAGAATTTCTAGCGAAAATGCCAGGAATGTGGTACATGAGATGATTACCACAGCAGGTCACACTGGTATCAGAGAACACTGTAAAATATTGAAGTCTTGTTGGAAAAATTAATTATTTTAAAGGTAAATTTCTTAAGCTTACAGAAAATTCACCCTATAACAAGATGATTTTAAAAATAAATAAAAATCAGGGATGCATAGACCTGTGAGCCAACATATTGTCTAGCTACAGCATGAAGCATTCTGATGATCTGAAATGAGGTAAAAAAAATTTGTAGGGAGCGTATATTAAGTGGTCTGTTCAGTAGCATCGGCCTAGGACTTCAAGTTAAGGACAGAGGCTTTGGACATGTGCATATTCTATAAACAGCAAACAAGGGTTAGGATGGGTTAATCCCATTCAGGGCTTGTAAAACACATTTCAGCCCTTTACCAACATCTACCTCCAGTCACCCCACTCCCAGGAAAGTACCACAGAGAGAAGAGGAGGAAAGGAGAAGAAGATGCCGCCACCCTCACACACGGAGTCACCAGCCCAGAGGGGATGCTATGGCTTTTCCTCACTCTTTGTGGGAAAAGTGAAGGAGTGTTTTCCCCCTTTCTGCCTCTTATGTTATCAAGTGAGAGGAGTTGGAGAATCACTCATAGAAACAGGGTACCAAAAACATGGCGGCGAACAGACGCTAGGATCAGGCTCTCCTGCAAAAAATCGATTCTTGGGGAAAAATATCCCTAACTTTGAGAGCTGTCTCAACGAGAACCGGATACCCTACGCAATACAATCGACCCTGGGGGTGCTTTGGACTTATAAATAAACTGAAGAGTCGGAGTAAAGAGAAGAGAGGGGACATCTAATCCC